>CM057346.1:568814710-569070177 GCA_030015575.1 Agapanthus africanus
TGGCGGAGAAGGTCGACGAGGGTGAAGATCTCGAGCGTTTTGAGGAGCTGGGTTCGGTCTTGAGATTGAGGATGGGGATGGAAGGTTTTAAGGAGGAAGATAAAAATGTGGATAAAGGAGGTCGGATAAGGTTTATATTAGAGGAGAGAGGAAGACGGGAAAGAGAGAGGGAGTGATTGGAGAAAGAAAAGTAGGATTTGTTTTTGAGAGAGAGATAATGGGTTATAAATATGAGACTAATGAAGGAAAGATGCCCTAGAAGGCTTTTTCGTCAGATGACATCTAAAATCTATATCCTCCACGACTTTTTTCGACGATCGACACCCATCATCATCATCATCTTTATCGTGTACGATGTGGATATACCAAATTTCATGTGATTCCACCACTTTTTCACCATTGCATTAATAATATAAAAAGTCCTATTGTTGGTAAACTGTTAATTTGGCATCCACCAAATCAACGGTAGAAAACTATTGGAATCAAATGAAATTTGGTGTATCAACATATTATATGATAAAGATGAAGATGGTGTGTACCGATCGTCGAATAAAAGAGTGGACGGTGTATTTTTTCGACGCCATAGGAGTAAATTCCCTTCTATCCCCCAAAACTTAAACTTCTCACAACACACCCCCAAAATTGTTTTAAAAGATTTTAAAAAGGATTTTCAAATATTTTATAATATCTTTTATTAAAATCATCATACTATTATATCTTTCGTTTCCTTTCTAATTTTAAAATATATTATCTGAATGATTGAGCAATATATGATTAGATTTGTAAACCAATATTAAATATTAGTTATTATATATTTAACAACTTTGATAACCATAAATATTTAAATATCATATTAAACTCCCACAAAATAGTTACATTTGAGCAAAACAATGCACTGATACTATTATAATACTGTACACATGTTCTAGCGTGTTACATTACACCCAACCACAAAAAGAATTTCGTCGTCGAAATTTACGAAAAATGAAAGGAGCAAAACAAGGGAAAAAACAAGCATAACGGATGGAACAAGAACAACTAATCTTATATTCACAGGAAACAGGTTTAAGAAGTCGAGACCATGGCCGCACCAAACACTAACCCGAGAACCCATTGCCATCACCCTCGACCGAGTAGCCATCGTTGTCGCCGTGATCATCTCCTTGTAGCACCAAACACAAGCCTTGCTACCTAGCCGATCTTTCGAGCTTGATCTTGCTTCTATCGTGTTGTGTCCGTCGTCATCGTTACCGAGGCAAGTTCTTTACTTGCTACATGCTATAGTTACGGTAAATTTATACCATGCCGTAATGTTATTATATTTATATCATTTCCTGTTATGGACATTTAATAATAAGTTTAATATTATAATAAGTAAGTTTATTTTATATTAATTTGTGTGGATATGTTTAATTGATATTATTTGATAATTGTGACGAAGGACTATTTTAATACGGTAAAATTGATATCAAGAACCTGTAATAGCTGATACGGTCACTGCTGCTATTTCATATATGACATCTAGACAAGTAATATAAATACATTAAAATCAATATTCAACGTGTTAATCTCATTACCTAAAAACATATGATATCGGTTTAACAATCTTATTCTGTACTCGTTTTGTTTAAACACATGTTCAAAACAAATTGAACTGTCACAGCTAGATTTAAACCTGACATACCTTGTTGATCTATATCACTTCACGATTACACGTTTTACTGTCATCGCCATATTGCCTGCTTTACACCATGATTTGTTTATGATATGTGACTGTGATATATACATCTTACCCAATTGTTTATGATATGTCACGATTATAGCAGTTGATATTTGAACGTGCTGCCGCACATGATATATAGTACTTTTATAAAATAAAATAAAGGAGAAATATTTTTCTCAAAACATTAAAAAAAAAACATAAACGAAAACATAGAGAAATCAAATTACAAAGGTTCATAACAAATTTATTTATTTATTTTCATAAAATACTTTTTGTTCAAAAAATATTGTTATAACATAAAAATATATGATATTTATGTTTATTAAATTTTAGTTTATACCTAAATTTGATTTAGATTTCTGTAACAATTGAGTTGATTTTAAATAGTAAATTATAAATTGTTCCAAATTTATGAAAACAATCATAATTTGACGAAAACCTTGTTTTTCAAGACCATACCGATGAGACAATCAAGCTTTCGTATACACACAATTTCGTCGTGCTTCTCCAATTTCTTGCGGTGTGATTTTCGCTGGATGCCATGATGACAATCTCCTCGTTCTCTCCATATTTGGAGCTCCATAGGTATCCCCGATCCTTCTCTTAATACACAACCGACATTGCGAAAGGATTCTTGCTTCTTGCAATGGTTTACTGTACGTATCGAGTTGAAGTTGATGAGCTATGATAAGTCGAGCTATTTTTGTATTTAATTATAACCCGGCAACAAAAAAGCACCGAATAATTATCAACCAAAAGTATTGTGATTCAATTGGTCCGGCATTTGATCGTGGCCTCACCAAATTGTTACAAACTAGACTTTTGCGCCCTCTAAGCATGTAATAATCTATATAAAATTAATATAGGGTTATATAAAAATGTGTATTTTGGCCTAATTCCATTGTGTATTGGAATCTTTAATTTTTTGCAATTTTGCACGTATTATGCATATAGACATGTGGTATTTTAATTGTCATTTTTTAAGAGAAATTAAAACTCAAAAAAATGTTAAAATTTATACATTTCATTCTAAATTCTAAATTTTCCTCATTATTCTCTCTCTCACACTCGTGCAAGAAACCCATGGACCTAGTAACTGGAGAAGAAAAGCTACACATACCCATGAATATTTATTAATATATATATATATATTTATTTTCATTATTTTCTTTGTTATTTTTCAGATGCATCGCGCTGTGGTGGTTATATATAGCTAAATTAACCTGCTTAGTCAACTGAAAATGGCAGCAGTTTTTAGTTGAAGATTCAATGATAACAAAAGGTATAGCCTCATCATTCAAGTCTTTTCCATAAAAATGGAGTTTTCATGGCCCTGGCTATGAGAATGATATGGTTTGGACCTTGGGCTAGAACACTAGTTCAATTAATTCACTAGCTTTAAGATGTTTTTTTAAAAATATTTTTGTTAAAATAGAGTTTCTTGGAATTAGTCAAGCTTCTTTCATGTTAATGACAAAGCATAAATCTTTGCATTGTTTATTTCATTTAGAGTGTCTTAAGACATTTATATATATATATATATATATATATATATATATATATATATATATGGTCTTCGCTTTTATCACAATTTCAAGTAATTTTTGGAGTATATAATAAAACAATATTTACTTGAATTTTAGGTGTGTGAATGAAGCTTGTGTATAGTTGTTGGCCTAATTTTACATTTATTAGGTTTACACCTGTTAAAAATCAAGTATATATAGGTGTGACATTGATTCTAAGAATAAACATTTCACCTAATTGTGAGCGAATTTAATATATTAGAGTTTAGGATGGGCTCGCATCTATCTTAATGGATAAAATATAGACAAATAAAAAGATGATGTTAATATGGTGGGGCTGTGAACCGTTCAAAGCAGATTTAGATATGAACGATTACTCTGCAAAGAGGTAAAACGGGAAGGTGGGTTCCTTGGTAATTGGGATATATCCGGGGATTAAGTTAGATGTAATCGTTCCCATGCATGCCCTATTTTCTTATAAAAGAATAGATGGTGTTGAAATGGGATATAGACATTGCGAGATGAAATGTGTTTGTCCTTGTGATGCTTTTTTTTTGCCCCTTGTTGAATCTGGTGATAATACTCAGTTATCTCATACCATGCATAGTAAACCATGATATTCATGTAGATATTTGAAAAAGTGCACTTTCAAAGTTTGATGCCAAAACTCACGCGCTTAACCTAGTCAATATGTGTGTGTGTGTGTGTAGAGAGAGGGGGGGGAGTGTGTGTGTGTTTTGGTTTTAATGGAGGAAATAGGACATAGAAGGGAATTTTCTTCTATGGCGTCGAAAAAATACACTCTCCCTCATTTTTTCCGACAATCGGCACCCACCGTATTCATCGTTATTATCTAAGATGTGGGTACACCAAATTTCATGTGATTCTACAACTTTTTCACCGTTGATTAGTGGGTTCAAAATTAACGGTTTACTGACAATAGAACTTTTTACATTGCTAAATCAACGGTGAAATGGTTGTAGAATCACATGAAATTTGGTGTACCCACATCTTAGATGATAACGATGAAGATAGTGGATGCCGATCGGCGGAAAAAATGAGGGAGGGAGTATTTTTTCGACACCATAGGAGGAAATTCCCTCCCATGACATCTTTACTCCATTATTCTCATATATATATATATATAGCAATCGGAATAATCGATTTGAGAATCCAAGGACCAGCAATCAAATTTATGCTATGAGTATGTTCTCAGCTACATTTTAATACTTTCCTTCATCAGAATCTAATGCAAGTAATCCTCACAATCACTGTTGAGTGTTGGCCGCTCTTGTCTTTTCTCAACCTTTCATATGTGATGAATGATTCACTATTCATGATGCTTGCATTTTATGCTTTTTACTTTAGAAAAAAAAACCCAAAAACTTAGGTAATAACTAAAAAAAGAACCCAAGACTTGCTTGTTATCCCAAAAACTTTAAGTTGCTTCATTTAAAACCCCCATTAAATTTTCCGTCCAAAAAATAAAAACATGGTCGTTAGTTAATTATAACATCCTCATTTTTTCCATTTATAACCTAACGACTCTATTCGATAAAACCGATATTTCTCTCTTTTTCTTCATCTTTTTCTTCCTCTTGATTTGGACCTTTGTATCTAGGGCAGTCGAAGAACTTTCTTCCCTTCGTGTTCGGTTTTCCACTTACACGAAACTTGCAATTAAATTCACATTTGCATTCCACTGCTTCATGGTTGTAGAAGGTTGAGAAAAAAAGAACCATATTGAGTCAATTGCTTTCCAGTAGCTGCATCATACTTTCATTGCCAATTGGAGGATTTGAAGAGCAATTTCTAAACTCTAATTTTGAATTGATTCTCTAATTACTAATTAGGAATTTTAAATGAAGAAAAGTAAAGATGAGTGGCTTGATAGTTTTAATAATTCTAACCCAACTTTCTGTGTTAACCGACTAATGGGGTGAAGTTTTTTGTGGGCAAAGTGGTGTGTGTGTGGTGTGTGTGTGTGTTGGGTGTGTTAACATCAATTTCAAAGTTTTTGGGTAATAAATAACTACCAAGCTTTGGACGGTTCTAGTAATTAGCTAAAATTTGGAGGGGGTTTTAAGTTAAAAAAACATTTCTTTATCTTTTCTCCTTTGTGTCTGTGAGTGTGATATTTACAGCATCAAGCATTTTGTGCATTCAATTATTTATGTTAAGAGTTCGTTTTTGGTATCATTTTCTTATTATACTTAACTAAACGTACGATCGATTCAGCACCATTTGATAAAAAATGATGATCAGATTGACTGGATAACTTGACTTGTACATGCGGAAAAAGAAAGTAAAAACCGACATGTGGACCATGCGTTTCATAAGGCAACTTGCATAATTCTTAGATGTGTTTGTTAGGGTTTCAAGCAAAGAATAAAGTAAAAGGTAGAGCTGGTCTGTGTTCTAAGTTACTAACTGCTAAGTTTATACTTCAGATTCTTCTCATGTTAGCTTAATGCCCAAGATATAAAAGTTTAATAAAATTTTATTCCAAAATTAACTTGAATACTAAAAGATTTTTCAAACTGGGACTTTTGGGTAATATTATCATTTTAACAACTTATCTATGCAAGTTAAATGAGAATTTAGTCCTGATGATACTATTATATATACCATTTCTAACATCCATGGCCTTGAACTTCTAAATTTTTTTACAAAAAGTCTAAATTGTACAAATGTATCCATCAACTTTTGCATTTTTTTGCGATTTATATCATGAACTAATTTTTTTTTGACAAAACTATCATGCAACATTAATTTTTGTGTCTTAATGGACCATTATAGTCCTCGAAATTTTAGGGGTTGACTGAGAATATAAGGGTAAAATGGAGAAAACTTGTCAAAAATGATGATGACGTGGCAGTTAAATATCACGTTTGCAGACGGATGAAAAAGTGATGGTATTTAGTTGCAATCGAGGGTGATAGTTTATGGTATTTGTTTGTAATTTAATTAGTTCATGATATCAATCGCAAAAAACGTGACAGTTTATGGATACATTTATGCAATTTAGCCTTAAAAAACCTTGAATATGCCATATATATATTATATCGATCATACAAAGGATTCATGAGGAGACCCTCTTTAATGGAGAACTCTGAACCAAATAACATTATTCTATCAAATGAGTAGTATGAGATTAGCACAATCATCTCATTTTCTTGCCTTAGGTTAAGGGACTTTGAAATCGAGCGAGCGATGTGTGATTGAATGCATATATGTATCGGCCGTCGTTCAGTTATTTGTTTTGATAAAGTTGAAGGAAGATAAATATAAAAATTACATTATCACTAGCTACTTTAATGAGGTTGCAAGAAAATATATGGAAAAACTTATATGGCAATATATATAAAGTATCAAATATTATCATTTTCTAATGGATTTGAGGGGTTCATTTATTATTTACACAAGTCAGGTCATGTTGCCAAATGGTTCAAGAAAATTCTTCAAGGCTTTTATTAAAATTTGTAACAGAAGCCAATCTCATCATGACAATGAAAGGTCACTAGCCTTGTATGAAAAGAGATGCCTTGATCATTTCCAGGGTCTCATTAGTCGACAATTTCATTTAATTTCGCAACATCTCATTTAATAAAGAAGAAAAGGGATGTTCTTCTTTTCAATTAATGGGGGGTCTGATTCCTTGCCCATTGTTCTCAAATTAGTAGCTTCCCTTATCTTTTGGGTTTTGCTTGAATATGACCCCCATATTATAATTACCATAAAAGGCATGCTTCTCTTCCGGAACCCAAAAATAAAAACGGAAAAAGAGTGGTTGCTGTGTGAGAAATAATAGCAGGGCGATTTTAGGGGATCTTGGCCATGCATCCTACGTGCAAAGCACGTAGGATACACCAATACCAAAGAGGCATCCATTTCACACAAATCTCGACCGTTCATTTCTATTTTGGATGGATTTGGACCATTCGATGCAATAGCATGCGTGTTATTATCCCCGTAACAGCAGTTACTCCGAATCCAAACACTACCATATTCTAATTCATAACCAAGCAAAGTTAACTCAAGGAAAAAAAAATAGAAAGGAAATTAAAACATTGCTAAAATGCTTCCACATTTGTTGGAGAACTACCATCAACTTGGTAATCTCCAAAAATAAATATATAAATAAATAAAATTGTAATGGCTCATCCGCCAAACCTGAACTTATCGTTCATTTGCTTAACTTAACATTAAGTTGATCTATTTAACTGAGCTTTAAGTAATTCAGTATAGTAAATAACACTTGTTTAAGCAAAAATGTCATTAAAAAAATTTGACCCTCGTCTTTTGAATCTTGGAACTGCTTAATACATGTATCTAGAGTTGAATTTGAGACCGTCGCGGAAAGCATGGAATAACGGACAATCAAGGAGAAATACAATACCAAGGAGACTCTGGCCGGTGTCTCGCGAAGAACCACATCATGCTCCGGACATTTTGTTATTTTTCTTTGCAGAAGGTTTACAAAAGAAGCCATCTTCGAATATAATAAGTCTATAAAGTTTGTTAATATGTATCTAGCTATGAACAATTGACATCAAAATGCCCGAATGCATATATAAACTCTATGACCACCATATTGAGGCTTAGGAGCATCAGATTGAATGGTTGAAAAGCTTGGAATTTACATTGTAAAACCAACTCGGGAACGATTAATCAAATAGGTTAGGCTATCCGTAAAATGTCTCTGCCATTGCACCAAATTAAACTTTGAAGTTATGATCAGGGGTTGAGAGAATATATTTTATATTCCAACACTATCCCAGCTGCAACCTTTAACCCTTGCAGTCTCGCTCTCTCTTTTTGTAACGGTTGGTTTTATTGGACGTTGTTTTCATCTTATATGTTGGAAGCCTTAATTTCTCTCCATTTATTGACATCCATTTATTTATGGCATTCTTTTATATCAAATACATTAATTTAACTAATCAATTAATAATAACAATCAGGTGACTCTTTATATCAAAACTTCAGTGAATATACAAATATTTTTGATGAAGCATCGAAGATACGGATGCATGCATGCTTCAGATTCATTTTGTTCCATTAGTTGAACGTTCAAATGGATTCATCTAATATTTGTTTTTCTTGTATATGTATTCTAGCAATAAATACATTGAACTTGGTTTTATCTAAAATGATAAATACATGCATTCTAAATATCGGAAGGAAGCTTAATCGCAATTTAAGGAAAGTTTTTTTTTCATATATCACCCCAAAAAAATTCGCTAATTTCTCATGCGCACATTTCTTTGATATCCCACATCTTTTAAGCAAAATACCTATCAACTTTCACGTTTTTTGCGATTGATGCCATGAAATTTAATAATTAGAGATAAATATCATGAACTATTTTTTTTTACATAACTATCATACGGCATTAACTTTTGCTTCTTAATGGACCATTATACCTCTCGAAATATTAGGCATTGATTGAGAATATAAGGGTAAAACGGGGAAACAAGTCAAATATTGATGACATGGTAGTTAAATATAACGTTTGCAGACGGAATAAAAGTCGGTGGTATTTAGTTGCAATAATTGGTGATAGTTTATGAAACTTGTTTGTGATTAAATTAGTTCATGGTATTATTCGGAAAGACTGTAAAATTTGATGGAAATATTTATGCAATTTTAAAAAAATTAAAAGGAGGCCATATAGGAGAGAGAGAAAGGAGAGAGAGAGAGAGGGAAAAAATATAAAAGGAATTCAAGAGATGCAGATCATTCAAGAGAGAAAAAGTCCATCCAAGTGACGAAAAGATCGCCAAGTTTAGATTTTTCATCTCTGGTAAAGTTTTTAAACCTCAAAACCCCCAAATTTCTCTGAATCAGCTTATTTCCTCTCATTTCTTGAGCATAAATTCTACAAAATAAAATTATGCGTATTTGAGAGGGTCGTTGCTCGTTTTTTTCTCCACATGAAACCTTCAATAAAGAGGGAAGGAGGAGACCTCTCTTAAAGGTTGAATCTTTTGATGAATTGAGGGAGTTTCAATGTCTCAAGGGTCTTTTATAGCTCTGATCTCTGCGACTCTGATATCAGCAAGAGAAAACGAGGGGTTTTTCTCATCTGGGTATTTCTTGGAATTTGAGTTTTGATCTCAAATTGGTAGCTTGATTCTTACTACATAAGAGCTGAAGATTCTTTTCTCTGGGTTCTTTCAAAAGTTTGTTGTTTGGGAAAAAGGTTTTTTTGGCCCATTTGGGTATTTCTTACAATTACTTAAAGAATCATGAGATTTTAGATTTGGATGTGCTACAAAGACGAGATCTTTCCTTTCTTACCTCATTGCTGGGGAAAAAGGAATTTTTTTTGAGGATTATATATTTGTGTAGTACATTAGCCTTGTGAAGAAGGAAATTGGCTAAATTGATCTGGGTTTCTTCAAAGTTTATGATTTGATCTGGGCTAGCCTTAAATTTTCCTTAGATGGCTATTGGAAGGAGGAAGAAGCTCCATTTTAGTGAATTGTTTAGTTTTTGTTGTGCCAAACCTTCACTCCAAGATGACCATTCTCATGCCGGAGGCCCCGGCTACTCGCGAACAATATTTGCCAATGACCCGAATTGTGTTGAGGCCAACAGTCTAAACTATGGGAGTAATTATGTGTCGACGACCAAATATACATTTGCTACATTCATTCCCAAATCTTTGTTTGAACAGTTTAGGAGGGTTGCCAACATATATTTTCTCTTTGCCGGATGCCTTGCATTCACCCCGCTGGCGCCTTTTACTGCGGTGAGTGCTATTCTTCCATTGACTGTTGTGTTGGGAGCAACGATGGCAAAGGAGGGCGTCGAAGATTGGAGGAGGAGCAAACAAGTAATCTTCTGTCATCCTCTATTTATTTTTTCAACTAAATTTATGAAACAGGTTGGAATTTGAAAATGGGATTTTTTTTTTAAATTGTCGAGCATTCATGTTGACATAAGAATTTTTAGTGTCTGATCGCCAACTAATTTATCCTATATTTGCTTCCCTATCGTATATATGGAAAAACTATTTAAGAAACCTAGTCGTTGAAGTAATTAATATTTGGCAATTTTGTGGATTTAGGTGAGGTTATTCAGTTTCCTTTCTATTATGTTTGTATAAACTAGATTTTGGAATGTGGTATGCACGTGCGACAAATGTTTGAAGTTGAATTTGCATAGATGAAGATAACCTTTGATCCTGTAAGAGTTTAATTTCAATGCAAATTTGGTTTGTCTATAGAAGGAGATGGAGATGAGATGCAGGCTTGATATATGAATGTTAAATAGTGGATAAATTAAATTTTCCCCTTTCTTAAGATAAGAAGTAGAATGACAGTTGTAGCTCAATTGAGACTTTTACCTTCGACAACCTCAAAATTGCAACCCCGTCAAAGGTGGCCAGCGCTGTAATAATTATTTGCATTGTAATAGATGGAAGCAATAGAAAATGAACAATTAGTCGTCATAGTGAGTTAGGGATTTACAGTCTTAAATAGAGTTTGGTTAGAAATGATCGGTACCGTAGTATCGAGTATCAACTGGTTTATCCTACATTTGCTTGCTTGATTCACGTTTGGGAAAATAATATAAGAAACATAGTAATTGATACTGCATGATTATTTTAAAATTTGAAAGAATGACATTGTAAGCTCTTTACCACTACTTGAGGTTATAAAGAATTATTGAATGAGACATTGGAGCATCGGAATTAGGGAAAGCGTATCTAATGTAACATATGCCATGCATTTTCCTCCTCGTGCAAAATACTTGTTAGTTTTCTCCAATTGTTGTTCCTTTTCCCTTGGTGATAGAATTTATAATAGTGTTTAAATTAAGAAGCTCTTATTATTTAATTAGCCATGTAATAATTGTCCTCTACCTTGAATTGTGCATATTGAACAAAATTTACATGTCGAAAATCATTGCAATTATTAAAGGTGGTTTAGGAAGCATGTTTCAATTTTCTCCAATAATTTGAGAGTTTAATTTCTTGGTCTCTAATAAAGCTTTATATTCCGTATAGGATAATGAGGTGAATAACCGAAAGGTTAAAGTGCACCAAGGCAACGGAACCTTTGACTACATTGAATGGAAAAATCTAAGAGTTGGGGACATAGTGAAGGTGGAGAAAGATAACTTTTTTCCTGCTGACCTTATTCTGCTCTCTTCTAGTTTCGAGGAGGCTATATGTTATGTTGAGACCATGAACCTCGATGGAGAAACCAATTTGAAGCTAAAGCGGTCATTGGACGCAACCTCAAGCTTACAAGATGATTCTGGCTTCCAAAATTTCAAAGCAATAATAAAATGCGAAGATCCAAATGCAAACCTCTACACTTTTGTTGGAACCATGGAGTATGAAGGGCAGAAACACCCTCTTTCACCTCAACAGCTTCTTTTAAGAGATTCTAAACTCCGAAATACCGATTTTGTATATGGGGTCGTGATATTTACTGGTCACGACACTAAGATTATGCAGAACGCGACGAAACCGCCATCGAAGAGAAGCAAAATCGAGAGGAAAATGGATAGGCTTATTTACCTTTTGTTATCTTTCTTGGTTGTGATCGCGACCATTGGATCGATTTTCTTTGGCATCATAACTAGTAAGGACTTGAAAGATAACAAGATGAAACGATGGTATCTGAGGCCTGATGACACAAAAGTGTTCTATAATCCTAAAAGCGCGGTCCTAGCATCGATCTTCCATTTTCTAACCGCGATGATTCTTTATAATTATTTTGTCCCCATCTCTTTGTATGTCTCGATAGAGATTGTCAAAGTTTTACAAACCATTTTCATTAACCAGGACATCAAAATGTATCATGAGGAAACTGACACGCCTGCACGGGCCCGAACCTCAAACTTGAATGAGGAATTAGGCCAAGTCGATACTATTCTCTCCGATAAAACAGGAACTTTGACTTGTAATTCAATGGAGTTCATTAAGTGTTCTATAGCCGGTATCTCTTATGGCCGTGGTGTGACCGAGATTGAGAAAGCAATAGCCAAAAGAACAGGGTTCTCATTGTTTTATGAGACGAATGAAGAAGATAAAACAATCAAAGGGTTTAATTTTAAAGATGAGCGAGTCATGAATGGAAATTGGGTTAAGGAGCCTCGCCATGATGTTGTACAATTGTTCTTTCGGATACTGGCCATTTGCCATACTGCTATACCCGAAGTTGATAAAACCACGGGTAGAATTTCTTATGAAGCCGAGTCGCCTGATGAGGCTGCCTTTGTAATTGCGGCAAGAGAATTAGGTTTCGAGTTCTACAAGAGGACACAGACGTGTATCTTGCTTCATGAGCTTGATCCTTTGACAGGCAAGACAGTTGATAGGTTTGCTCCGGAACCCTCATCTACCAATTTAATCTAGAAGTTAAAGCCTCTTCCTCTGCACCAAAACATCAAAGTTGTGGTGAGGGTTGAGGGATATATTTTTATGTTCTAACAACAGACACATATAGCTCCCTCACATGCACAAGAAATAACACATAAATATTTCTACTGCTAGTAATTAAGATAAGTTATTTTTTTTCTACTTGGCTTGGTTTGCAGATCATATAGGCTCTTAAACATCTTAGAGTTCAATAGCACTCGGAAAAGGATGTCCGTGATAGTTAAATGTGAGGATGGGAAATTGCTGCTTCTCACTAAAGGTGCCGACAGGTGAGTATCTTTGAGACAACTCTTTCTTTTTATCTTTCGAGATATATGCATCATAAATTTCTAATAGTCTTCTCTTGGACATTTAAACAGTGTTATGTTTGAGAGGCTTGCAGAAAATGGGAGAGAATTTGAGGAGAAGACCAGGGAGCACTTGCTTGAATATGCCGATGCTGGTTTAAGAACCTTAGTTCTTGCATATCGTGAACTTGGTGAAGAAGAGTATGAGAAATTCAACAAGGAATATACGGTGGTAAAGTACTCGGTTAGTGCTGATAGAGACGAAAAGATTGGTATAGTAGCTGAGAACATTGAGAAGGATTTGATTCTTCTTGGTGCTACAGCTGTTGAAGACAAACTCCAAAATGGGGTAGGTAAAAATTTGCAAAAGAAGATTTCATGCTGTTTCATAAATAACATCTAACTTGTTCTTTCTTTTCGTTGTATAAGGTACCTGAATGTATTGACAAGCTAGCTCAAGCTGGAATTAAGATTTGGGTGTTAACTGGTGATAAAATGGAAACTGCCATCAATATTGGGTATTCCTAAAAGTTTATTTTCTGAATTCTTTAAATTTTTTATTTTTTTCCTAATCTCTTTTAACATTAATTTTGCCTTAACGGGCTTCATCTTCTTTCTTGTTTTCAGGTTTGCTTGTAGCCTGTTGAGACAAGGAATGAAGCAGATAATCATCACTTTGGAAACTCCAGATATTATAGCTTTGGACAAAGAAGGAAACAAAGGTGCCATTGCCAAGGTACTTTGAAAGAACACCATTCATGCTTATTTATATCCACGTAAGGCCCATTTAATGAGTAGGGTTGCATAATGACATCTATATAAAGATGATTTAGTAATTTGACATTTGTCGTGGGTGAAGAATGGAAGCACACTGTTACCCATTGAACCTTTGAAAGTTTGCTGTATTTCTGGCAACAAAACTTTCTTTGGGGTGAGTCATACTTAAACTCAGTTCTCTTGTAATCACATTAACTTGGTGTCGTAGTTCTGTAAATTGGGATGGAGTTCAAATGTGGATGTATGACCATTAATAACATATTAGTATGCTAAATTACACTAAAATACCTGTAGTTATCGCTGTTTTTTTTCCACTAATCTACCATAAAGTTTTTCTATCGCAGTAAACTCCTTTAAACATTGGTTTTAAAAGAGGCCCCCACCCCTAAAAAAACAAAAAAACAAAAAAAAACACTGAAATACCCTTAAAATGTAGCAGTTTTTTTTGCAATAAAAAACTTTATGATAGTTTAGCGAAATACACTCACAGTTAAGAGTAATATAGGCCATATTATTGTCCCGACATGCTCCATATTAAAATTTATTAGATATGCTTAGAATGAGATGATCCATAACAATGTTATCCGGAATGTGGAACGTTTCGGTATGAGGAACGAAAACGGAAACGCGGAACGCCACTTGTTGTAGAACCCGGTACGATAAGGGTGGTCTTCCTCCTATAATTTTATAAGACATAATACATACCTCTAGAAAGTGAAGTATTTGTGGATCGTTTGTGTATGGGAGTGATCCATTGCAAACCGGTCCGCGTTTTTTAAAAACGGGAACTCCTGATTTACGGCATATTTTAATGATCCGATCCGTTCAAGTTTGATCACTTACCCTCGAATATGTGTATGAAAAATTAAGGGGTTTAAAGACCTATAGCTCATGCATTGATGGGTGCAAAAATGAACGTCTTTTGATAATGCAACATAAACGCCATTTGATACATAGGCTAGAGCTCTCATACACATATATTTGAGGGTAGGGTGATCAACTTGAACGGATCGGATCGTTAAAATATGCCGTAGATCGGGAGTTCCCGTTTTTAAAAAACGCGGACCGGTTTGCAATGGATCACTCCCATATATATATATATATATATATATATATATATATATAACATACATTTTTTAGTATAATCTAATTCAAACCCAATTATATGCCTCATTTAACCTAAGTTTTTAATGAGTTTGATTGGAACGGCGATTCTTCCGATCCGGAGCGCTAGTGTTCCCGAATTGGGAACGACAATTTCAATTCGCAATTAGCTAGTGGTATAGCAATTTATGGTAACATAGATCCATAACTTTTCTGAATTAGGCTTCCAAGGCCTCAAACTAAGATATCTTTGTGATTGCATCAGGCAAACCGCAAACATATCATTTGCAGATTGTCCATCAACACCAAAAAAATAAAATTAGGAGCTTTCTATCAAGCTCTTAGTAATGTTCTAAATTGAGTTAATCTATCTATAAGAACGAAAATTAAAAGCTTGAGACTTGCCAATATGTTTTCCAGGCACATAAAGAAAGCGTTATCCATCAGATAAACAAAGGGAAGAAACAACAAAATTCATCAAGCAACGAGGCGTTTGCTTTAATAATCGATGGGAAATCACTTACATATGCTTTGCAAGACGATGTCAAGATCTTCTTCTTACAGCTGGCCGTGGGTTGTGCATCAGTCATATGCTGCCGCTCTTCCCCCATACAGAAAGCCCTAGTGAGTTCTTATGATGTTTCATTATCTATTTGCTTTCAATTTAATTTGGCTATTTAAACTAAACTACCCTTGACTGTCGCTGTTTTCACAAAACCACCTTAAATCGTTCAATCACGGTAAACTCCCTAAAACTTTGGTTTTGAGCGAATTTTATTGACTAAAATACCCTTAAATGCTGCACTTTCCAGGAGCTCAATGTAATGAAAGACTTAGGTAGTTAACTAAAAACAACAATACTTAAAGGTAGTTAATGTCATTTAGCCTTCAAAAAATATGCGAACCCTAATCTAATGATGCCATTGTTATATTTTTCTAGGTCACAAGACTGGTCAAAGCCGGCACTCATAAAGTAACACTAGCGATTGGTGACGGGGCCAATGATGTGGGTATGCTTCAAGAAGCAGATATAGGGATTGGTATCAGTGGTGCCGAAGGAATGCAGGTACGTACTTTGCACCTGCATAAATTGTTGACTGGAAGCTTAGTATAAATTTGAATCTTTTACCCCGCCCAAAAGTAAAAGAACAGCTTTTTGATTGGGCACTTGCCTTTTCTTGAAGTGCCAAGCGTCATTTAATAGAGCTGTGCAAGTGACAATTCTCTTAACAAATTGCAAATCCGGATATAATGGTTTGATTGTGAAATATTAAAATGGATAGTTCAAACCAAATAATTTTGTTTTATAATATAATGCAGATTATGATCTTCCCGATGTATGGATACACTATTTTTTTAGGCCAAAGGCAAGGGCATGAAGGCCAAATTTTATATATTAGAAAAAAAGTTACAAAATAAAATAAAATATAAAAGAACAAGATCAAGACTCACAAAATAATAGTTCAAGATCGAACTTTTAAAAAGGTAGACCGTGCATTCCAATTGCAAGTAATTGACCCACCACCAAGATCCGTGGCATCAAAAAAATTTGCTATCCTTATGGAAGTATCGAAGATGACATCACGAAGATACAATGGGACCTAAAGATTCAGTCGTTTCGTTCTTTTCATACGTTCCAAACAACGTTCACAACCACCATACGTAGAATGGTTCCTATCGGTCTTTTACTTGATGATGTGGATCAAATGATATTCATTATGCTAAGAAGATTAATCGGTGAATTATGAAACCCACAATGACCTAAAGATGCATGAATCACCTAATTAGAAAATTGGCACCCAAAGAATAAATGATTGTGAGTTTTAAGCTCAAGGTTGCAAAAAATGCGTTCGATTTAGATGCCTAAAACTTGAAGCAAATAAAGAGTTTTTAGTGTCCCATGAGCGGCTTACCATGAATAAAAGGAGTTCCTTGGGGTATTTTTATGAAACTAAACTAATTTAGCCCAAGGATAAACCAAAGAAGGTTGAGGTTATAAAGATGCTTCCGCCGATTTTATAGTGAAAATACCCTAAGTAGAAGGTTTTCAAACAAATGTATCTTCGACGATAGATCTATCAATATCAACCGACCGAATCAAATTCCATGCCTCAAGTATATACGATGAAGTAATATGAGGCAGCAACCATTCGCCATCACGAATAAAAACCGAAACCTTGGTATTAAGCAGAATCCCGGTATCATAAGCCAATCGCTCTCGCCAAAAACATTCAAAGCATCTTCCTTCGAAGTTAAGGGTAGAGAAAAAGATAAATTTGAGGGGCCATTATAGATCCGATACTCGATCTTTTCTTTAAACAAATCTCTAGTATGAAGAATACTTCTCATAATCAGAGAATTTCATGATGATGAGGTTGTCTAAAAATTTTGAAATAAATTTCGTTTAGATGGTGCAATAAATGCTAATGAGTTCAATTAGCCTAATGGCTTTGTCTATGAAAAAAATCTTCAACAAAGCTTAAGCCGAGAAGCTACATTATAACTAGGACTAAAAATACCCATACCACCTTGCTCCTTTGGCATGCAAATATCCCTCCATTTGATGGTAAAAACTTTCGAGTTGCCCCACATAAATCCACGACAAGTAGATTCTAGTTTTTTTAGAATTCATTTTGGAAGGTTGAAAACTTGCAACTAATACATTTGATAGGCAAATATGGTCAATTGAAGAACGAACCCCGCAATAGAAAGAAGCTTTAATTTCCATCCATAAAGTCTTGGTATTAATTTATCAATTAAAGATTGACACATTGTAGTATTAAGACTTTTGGAGGAGGGCGGAAGACTAAGATAATTAAAAGGAATCATCTCTTGTTCGATACCAAGTACATCGAGGATCATCAACTTGGAGCCCGACTCAACCTTCGTTGAGAAGTAAATATTGTTTTTGTTTCTATTTGTTTGGACACCGGAGCAGTTTTGGAATGTATTAAGCACATCATTTAGAACCATTGTTGATTCCGTATCACCTTTTCCAAGAATAAGAATATCATCGGCATAAAAGATATGAGAAATACGAAGAGAACTATTAAGAACCCCAAATTTTTTGGAATCATCTTTTTCTTTTAAAAGTTAAGAAAATGAATCCCTCGCCAATGTGAATAAGGTGAAAGGATCACATTGTTGGAGACCCGAAGTCGAACCAAAATAACCATGAGTACCATTCAAATTAACCGAGAACATCGGTTTATATATGCATGAACAAATTCATTTGAACTACTTTGCAAGAAAGCCTCTTTGAACCATATTATGCAAAAGAAAATCTCTATTAACGGAACCAAACGCTTTGTACAAGTTGATGTTTTACAGAAAACCCTTGTTTTGCATTCCGTTGATGAAAGTTATGGATCAGATCGGAAGCAAGAAGAATATTATTTTCAATACTCCGATCTTGAATGAAAGTGTTTTGGGGAGATGGAATGAGATGTAGCATAATAGACTTGGTTCTTGAGGCAAGAATTTTAGCAATGAATCTATAAATGCAATTGCATAGAGAGATGAGACTAAATTCGGAAAATGAAGATGATTTTTTTTGTTTTTGGAATAAGAGAAATCAACGTGGAGATAGTATGTTTTGGTAGTTTGAAGGTATTGAAAAAGAAAAGAACAGCTTTAGTTACCAAATTTCAGCTATTGGTCATGTCTTTTGAAAGAAAACATTGTTGTATACATCGAAACCAGGAGCTTTCGAAGTATTAGCATTAAAAACCATGGCTTTCATCTCTTTCGGTGTAATGAGCTGGGAAATGTCATGAATTTGAGCTTCCTCAAGTTTTGGCCCATTATTAATGAACGAAAATGAGTATCGGTGAGGTGCATTAAGGAGGCCTTGAAAGACCACACCGCTTCAGAAACGGATCGGATGCGAATGAGCAATCATCAACTTGAATGGATTTAATATGATTGTTATATCGCCTTTTGCACAGTGCCACAGAAAAAATTATGGTTTTCATCACCCAAACGAAGCTAATTTACGCTTGATTTTTGTTTAAGAATAGATTCCTCAAGTTGAAGATCATTAAGTTTGGTTGAAGCTTCTCATTCTATATAACCAAGGTTGATATAACTAGAATTAGAAGCAAGATTGGTTTGGATATTAAATAAAACATCTCTTGTATTATCAATTTTCAATTGAATATCTCCAAGACATTGTGTGCTTCAACTTTTCAATGCAACATTAACATCTTTGAGTTTTTTGTAAAGGATAGAAGTTGGATCACCGGTGAAATAACATTTCCACGTATTTCCAACAATATGGAGAAATTCGGATGGTCAGCCAAAATGTTTAGGAATTTAAAAGATTTTGGTTTAGAAGCAACAAATTAACTAGTGACATGTATTGGAGAATGATCCGAAATTTCCGATTCTAAGAAACTAGCAACGACATTTGAATATGTTTCCATCCAAAGAATATTGTAAGAATCTCGATCAACTTTCTCCATAATATGATTGAGGGGGTTGTGGTTACTCCAAGTTAATGTGAGACCCATTGATGCCATGTCATCAACTTGACAAGAAAACAGACAATTATTAAAACTCTCCATATTGCAAGAGTTTGCTAGATTTCCGTCGACCGTTTCATTAGCAAATCGCATATTGGAAGTCTCCGATAAGTAGCTAAGGCTGATCAGTCGAAGGGGAAATAAGCACTAAATTATTCTATAACCGAGCTCATTCCAATTCATCATTTTCTCTATAGATGATAGATAAGAAAAAATCATAAAAACCAAAACCACCTCGAACATGAAAATGAATTTTGTCTATTAAAGAAAGAAGGTTAATTTAATATCTTTCTATTAAATTTAATCCAAATTATTTCTCCATAAGCAAGTTTAAAATTATTGAATGAACCTTCATTTTGGGAAAAAAAACATATTTTGGTAGATTGATCGAAGCCACTTGAACTTTGGTCTCAACAAGGCATAAAACGTCGATAAAATTTTCACGAACAATGTGATGACGTTCTTTTATCTTCTCTCATGTTCCAACACATTACACTTAGAGGAGCTATCCTCATTTGATGACGAGTTTTCATTTGTTGCATTGGCTATTGCGATGATATTTGCGACGATATCATTCTTTGAATGTTGGCCATTTTGAACTTATATTTGATCACACTCAACATCGTTAGACGATTCTTCAAGAGATGTAAAATGGTTAGACAAATGTGGTCGACTTTTGCTACAACTTCGTTCTTTGGATTGTTTCTATTCACATTTCTCCATACTCTATAATGTGAAAGGGAAGATGTGGTAGTATTTGGGAAAGGAGTTGTTCGTGGTAGAAATATTTGTGTTTTTTATGGTGGGTATGGAAATGCAAGGGTTGATGGTAGAGATGGATTTGATATTTAGAGGAAGGAATTGAATGTGATGTTGTATGATTTGGCAAAGAATGAGAAAATGGGTATGTGGCATCGGAGTGGGCAGATGTCATAGGTTGCATTTAATCACATTCTTTATGTCAGAGAGGAATTTCTTTCGGTAGAACTTTATCCGGTTTGATTTCTACACAAAGACGAGCAAATTCCAACCGTGTTCCGTTGGATGGTTCGTCCATGAAAAATAGAGGTCCAATAAAACCACTTAGTTTAGCTAAACCATGGTCGGTATACCATTTCGGTGGAAGATTGGGTTATTTCACCCAGATTGGAATCATAGCGAAATTTTCTTTGGTGATTTTCATTGCCGACTCTCATTCCTTAAGAGTTAGTGGACGTCCGCCAATAAATCAAGATTGCAAATCCGTAACGAGAATCATTTCTCAATTTGAAAACTTGAAGAAAAAATCACCTTCTAATGCGGACACTTGCATGCTACCATGACATCGCCATTGTTTTTTAAGGGATTCAACAAGATAGTATGGTCCTTTTCCAAGACAATATCCAATGAGAGATGGGCCTATTTTTACTTTGCTAATTCTTCATCCTCCTCGGTGGGTTCAATAAGACTATCTTCACTTGGGGGAATAAAGTTTATGGATCGTTTTCCATTGACGTCAGAGGATATAAGTGTTTCTTTCCATTTTTTTGTGAGGTGGTGGTTGCGAAATTGATGGAACATATTGGCATGGATGAGTATTCGATACAATAGGTAGAATCGGTGGTGGCATGCTGATAGAAGGTACCTTGACAATAGATGGTATCGTATTATTGGATGGTAGAAAGGTCAATGTTAAATTGGCATCACATTTACAATTTTCATCGGACACCACAACAGATATATCCACTACATTGCAAGTGGTTGAATCCTAACCACATTCGGCGGAAGATTCAGAGAAAGTTGAAATCGATTTTGAAGTATGAGATGCATCATCAATCTTCAAAACCTTATTTCTTCTCTTGTTGACTTTCGACATATTGGATTTAGATGTCGAGTTGATCAAGATTTTAAAGGCCCTACAAGACATGGAAGAGAAGATGAAAAAATAGAGGTAAAAAGAAGACTAAATGGTTGAGGAATTTTGATAAACACCTAGCATGCATGTGAAAAGAAACTTTATATGAAGCAATGGAGAGGGAAGAAAAGAATAAAAGCAAAGAAAAATAGAGAGTAAGAAATGGAATTGGATATGAGATGAAGTATGAATAGTTAGAGGAAGAAAGAGGAGATGATGGTTGAGAAAAAGAGAAGGAATGACAGATATTGGATAGAAATAGATAAGGTCAGCAAGAAAACATGACGGTGATGATGATGATGTGGCGCTTCATCTTTTAGTCCATGATGAGTTGAGAAAGACGGATATAAAAAAGGAAGAGGTTGGAAGGAGCTTAGAAAAAATAAGTCTCTTTCTTTCTCAATTCATTATGAACTAAGAGATGAAGAGGCCCATCATCATCATTAGCATGCTTTTTTGCCAACTTCTTCCATTTCTCTTCGATGTCTTTCCTTCTCTTTTTCCCAAGCTTTATCTCCTCAACCCGGTTTCTCTTCTTTTTCCTTCAACTACTAATACATAATCTCATAACCAATTTCATTTCTTACTATCTAGTTTTATTTACTTTTATTTCTTTCTTCCCTCGCTCCATTGTTTCATATGATAAGAAAGGAAGAGGTTGGATGAATACACGTAGTCATGAATTGCCTAGAAGTATTTTGAAGGCCCTAAAGTTTAAAGCGTTTACCATTAGAATTCCTTATCGGAGTTCAATTGATAGACTTTATGACCAATTTCCTTTTATACTACTATACTTTCCTTGTACCCTCATTTTAGAAGAAAGGATAAAAAAAGTAAAATTTTGAAATTCCATGGACACATGAATTTAAGACAACAAAGCTATAGCCTTGCTAGCTAACTTTATGTTACTTTCATGTATAGTAAATGATTGTGTTTTTTCTTAGCCTGACCTAACCAAGAATTTTGGTGAGTGGAGGCATACCACAAATAACGAAAGTTCATACCCCTTGATATCTAAAAATTGTTAAACAATTCAAGAATTAAAATTAATTTAATCACATACCTAAAATAATATTATTCACAATAACATTTTCAAGATTTCATATCTACGTCATATATTCTAGGTTTTTGTTGAGCCAAATATTAATCGATGGGAACATATTTTATTTAAAGCAATCTCTTTATTTCACAATGTGGGTGACTAAACTTGCCTTGTTAAAGAGGTTCTCAATATAGGACAGAATTTTCCATTAAAAAATCTCAATGGAATCCTTGTCCATTTAAATAAAACTCAAAAAGAAAAAGGTGTATATGTTGAACCTTCACCTTTCAAGGAGCATACCATCATCACTTAAGCTAAAAATTATTATTATTATATCAGATACCCAAAAATTTGAACCCATAATTGATTTATTCCCCCATTTATTTTTACAAATTTTGAGTGCCATCATGTGCCCCCCTTCCTCTCCATCTGGGTCCTCCCTTTTCATTTTTGAATTTTGTAATTCTGAAGCAAGTCTCTGAAGTTGCAAAATTGGAAATATCTACTTCGATTGGAATTTTCGGTCCTTACAGTTATATATACATTTGAAGAAAAATACAATCAGTCCAATTTATGATACCAAAGGTTTCACAACCGGCCAAGTCTCAAACTTTCAGATTCAATTTAAATATTATGAGGGAACTATCATTGTGATTTTAAAAAATCAAGCACAACCTCCAATATGTTCTAATTCAATGTTATTCCCTGTTTTCTCTGCTTATAATTTCAGGCAGTCATGTCAAGTGATATCGCAATAGCTCAGTTTCGGTTTCTAGAGCAGCTATTACTTGTTCACGGGCATTGGTGTTACCGAAGAATCTCTTCGATGGTAATATAAAACATTTTCGGTCCAAAACTTGTATAGATGGACTATTTTTTTAACTTGGCGTTAACATGTTCTTTTGTTTGCAGATATGTTACTTCTTCTACAAGAATATTACATTTGGTTTGACAATCTTCTTGTATGAGGCTTTTACAACGTTCTCGGGCACACCGGCTTATAATGATTGGTTTATGTCGTTCTATAATACTTTATTCACATCTCTTCCTGTGATTGCGTTGGGTGTGTTCGATCAGGATGTTTCTGCTCGCTTTTGTTTAAAGGTACTTTTTTTTGGTCTACAGTTACATAATTTCTGAAATAAATTTTTGCTTGCAACCAACCCCCCCCCCCCCCCCCCCACCCCCCCAAAAAAAAATACAAACAAACAAACAAAACCCCCAGAAAAGAACTTTTTATGAAAATTTCAACATTTCGTATTTTTATTTTTTATTACTGTATCTGTGGCATACATACTGAGATATTTCCATCATTTTTTTAATTGGTTGCTTGCATTCTAAAATTCATAAGCTGTGTAAATTTTCCTTGTACTTTTTGTATTGGCTTTTTCCTTTCATCCCGAGGAAGTAGCAGTAAGGAGTTCACTGAAAAAGCCTTGAAGGTAGTTTAGCGAAAAAGATCAAGATTTTCCTGTAGATTACTGTAATTTAGCCTTTTATCTTATTTTCAGTCTATTTAAATTTCTTGTCCCCCATAAATTCCCTTAATTTTATGCTATTTACCATTGGTGTTGCATATTGTTCTTCTTCATATAAATTTCTTTGCACCTGTTCTTTCTTCTATTTTCAAATTGCAGTTCCCTCTCCTGTACCAAGAAGGCGTCCAAAACCTCCTCTTCAGCTGGCGCCGCATCGTTGGCTGGATGCTCAATGGCGTCCTCTCTGCCGTCACCATCTTCTTTCTCACGACCTCAGCCTTCCAGCACCAATCATTCCGCCCCTCCGGCCAAACAGTCGACCGCGGGACCCTTGGAGCCACAATGTACTCGATCATCGTTTGGACCGTAAACCTCCAAATGGCCCTCTCGGTCTCCTACTTCACCCTCGTCCAGCACATCTTCGTCTGGGGCAGTATCTGCCTCTGGTACCTCTTCCTTGTTGTCTATGGCTCCTTCACCCCCAGAATCTCGACTACAGCTTACAATGTTTTCGTTGAGGTTCTAGCGCCAGCGCTGTCTTATTGGATTGTTATTTTGTTGATTGTAGTTGTGGCTCTGGTCCCGTATTTTGTTTACGGGGCGCTGCAGATGAGGTTTTTCCCGATGTACCATGGGAGGATACAGTGGATCAGGTCAGAGGGGAGAGCAGAGGATTTTGAGCTTTTCCGGATCGTGAGGCAGAGATCGGTGGGGACCATGGCAGTCGGAGTGTCAGCTAGGGTTGATCCTACGGCCGGTTAGGTTACAGAGCAAGCGCACCGTTTGCCCTTGAGCTTGGTTTTTGAGGCAAATATGTAAAGTGCCTTTTTTTAATGTAAAGTTTTGGTTGATTGATTTATGGCCCTCTTCATATGCCATATCTATATTTAGAGGGTATATGATAATAGATTTGAGAAAACAATATCGTACTTTGATGAGCCAAAACATGCTAAACAATAAGAACATAAGAAACACAACTTTCAAATCCTTTAAAAGTTTGAACAAAAATTAAAGTACAAATTGTTACGATTTGGATATAAAAATCTTGTAGGATTATAGCTGACTAGGACAAAACTCTGAAACAAAATCAGAGAGTGCCGAGAAATTCTAATTGGAAACATAATTAACCATAGATGGATAGAAAATTGAAGATGCAACAAATTTATTGAAACCAGCACAAGAAGGTTTCCTAGAACTTTCTTAGAAACCAGTAACAATGTCATCATAACATCACGACTCCAAAAACAAACTAGTTCTGAACATAAGAAACTTTTTTTAGGCTTTTGTCTTGTGGAGAGCTATATGAAATGAAGTAGACCTTAGTATTTAAATTTACAAGAAGGTTTCTTAAAACATTCTTATTTACAATCGTCAGACGATTTTAGCAAACACGAAACGACTGTGCCACTTTTTACTATCCCCAACCTAAAAACCATCTTCTGAGTCCAGAGAGAGCTTTCAAGAACGGCGCGTCGTTTTGAACAAAGGGAGCGATGATCCGATTGATATGGGCCCACGCTCGTGCCTTGTACATGATCTTCAGCAGCTGAAAAAATACACACAGATTAAGTCGTCTCACAAAGATTTCAAGCTAACAAAACTCTATAACCCTACTTACCATGCTTCTTTAGAAACAAAAAAATGTTGGAATTAGATACAGAGTTGCAAAAACCAAAATGGTTGCAACAAATGTTGCAGCTTTGGGAAATTTGATCATGGCAATTACTAAAGGTGAGCAATTTGCAACAAAAGGTGGGAATTTTAGTAATTTCTTTTTAGGCATTGCAGATAACTAAAAATGGTTTGAGATTTAAGTAATTTTACAAATGACTAGAAGTTTTAAGTTTGATTATACAAAAATCACAATAATAGGGAGCCTGAAGGAAGATCTGAAAAGGATTTTTATTGCAGCCAGTAACTTGGTACAAGGCATTAAATAATGCCCGCAGTAAAACATTGGTAAAATCTCCTCTGCAAATAAAAGCAGAACTTGATTTTTGTTATTCCCACAAATTCTAAGGTTGAAAGATATAGGGTTACATAAACGCCACGAGAGGTTATGGGCTGTGACTATCAACAACATATCCCAAATGTTTTTGTACACTTTGTAGTCAAAAGAGTGTAGACCTCCCAATACCCAAATGTGTTGTATCTTTGTAATGCACTGCTCTGCTGCCTGCGTCACAAAATATTTGGCTATGTTATATATATATATATATATATATATAGAGAGAGAGAGAGAGAGAGAGGAAAAGCGGCCCTAGGAGGCTTTTTCCTTAGGTGGCGTCAAGAATATATATCCTCCGTGATTTTTTTCGACGATCGGCACTCATTATCATCATATTTATCATGTAAGATGTGGATACACCAAAATTTTTCACCGTTGAATTAGTAATGCAAAAAGTTCTATTGTCGGTAAAAACCGTTAGTTTTGCATCCACTAAATTAACAGTGAAAAAGTGATGGAATCACATGAAATTTGGTGTCTTGCATGATAAAAATGATGGGTGCCGATCGTCAAAAAAAAAACCTGGAGGTTATATTTTTTTGACGCCATTGGAGGAAATCCCCTCCTATGGCACCTTTCCTTCATTATCCTCATATATATATATATATATATAGAGAGAGAGAGAGAGAGAGAGAGAGAGTAATGGAATGAGAAATGAAAAAAAAGTTTCAGATGTCCTAACCAGAACACTGAAAACAGCATAAGAAAACCCAGCGCAATCTCCGCACTTGAACTCAGGATGCCAAGTGCGGAAATATTTGACTCGGCCCATAAACAAGGTTCCTCTAGGTATTTCCTGCATGGAGTAGAGGTTCCGACGGTCAATAAATTGCAGAATGTATTCATACAGAGAGCAAATATTTTATTATTGTGGTGGTTGAAGAATTTATAACTCAAGTTCAAACTTATTACCTACAGAACAAGGAATACTTGTTGGAGGGGAGCCTTGAGAATTTGGCAGAACGTTCAAGTGCCCAGCAAATCACGGTTATCAAAGCAACTTTCAAGAAAGTTAGCAAAAACAATCGATAAAAGTAAACACAGAAACAAATTCAGTTAAGAAAATAAAGTTTTTGATACGAAGATCAACTATCCTCACATTTAAAGGGTAAATTTGCGCCCACAAGAATAAGGCAGTATTGAACACAAATGAGGTGGATGAAATCCCTTTCAGTAATTAAAGACCCCAACCATGCATGAATTGAAGCCACATTCCATGCCCTGGGTTTCTGGAATAGTAATAACTGATAATTAATTTGCGTTCAACTAAACAAGCTAAGGTGACAACCCTCAAATTTGTGGTGTGAAATTACCGGAATGTCAAAGAGTTCAAATAATGAGAATTACAATAAAAACAGTATTTAATGCATAAGAAGTGTCAGTGTACCTGCGATGCAATGAGGCTGATGCTGCCTGAAGCAAGGAATAACGATAAGCAAGGGTGGAAACAGCACTTGGCACAAGAGGAAGAACAGCAATGGCTGCTGCAGCAAAAGCCTTCCAATAGTTTATAGCCTGCGAATAAGAAATAAAGAGTAACATATTGCAAGTAAAAAAGGAAAATCAAGAAATCGCATGCTTCGCTTATCTACTTTAATGATGCAGACACTCATAGAGCATGCATGCTCACGTGTGATTATATAGGCCTAGGCTTATTCTAACCTATCCATGCACCAGTGGCACCACGTCATAAGTGAATGATCAATCATTTTATGGACAATCGGTACCATTTATCTTTATCTACATAGATCAAGACATAGGTATTGGGGATACAACATTTAATTGCACAAAATTACAAATGGAGAATTTTGAACCAATATTAAAGTCGAATCTGCGAGGCGTGGTATCACTTTCCTTAAGATAGCATTTGCCTCAACTCATTATGAGTTCACTAATAGGCTGTGAGTGGTGATCTCGGCAAATTTCCCTAGAAATGTCGTTGGAGTAACATACAGTTTTGAAGTCAAAAGCTTTATAAAGAAGAAAGAGACAGAATATTAGAGAAGAAAGAGAGCAGAGAGAAAGGTTACTAGAAGAGAACACTAGAAGGTGTTTTCTGTTTACTTCAATGAATGAAGGCGTCCATATTTTTAATTGGGGGATGCCGCTATTAGTTCCATGCTATTATTATATCAGATAAAAAAAACACAAACTTATGCCCCCCACACCCACCCTGGGTTTTACTTTCACTCCATCATACACCATTGGATCTAATAGAATCCATGGGGGAAATAATAGCATGGAACCCCTAATAGTAGTATGGGGTTGTCATTAATCTTTAGGAGCCGTTTCCTACATTCTCATATTGCAAAAACAACTCTTTACAACCCTTCTGTGAACTCCCTGGTTAACTCATTTATTTCTGTCTCATTCATTCATCTCTTTTACTTTATTGCATAACTTGATTTTTGTTAAAATCAAAAGCCAATATAGAGACACCAAATTTATTCGATATTGAAACTGTTTGCTTGTGTGGATAGCATGAAAACAGTAACTACATCAAGAGGTAAAACACAACAAACACTGCAAGGAAAAAACATGCACACATATTGTTACGACGAACGGGTCCCAACACAAATATTCAGCACATAAAATAGAGTATACACGGAATTGAAAATGGACAGCACACACGATTTAACATGGTTCGGCCAGATTAACCTGCGTCCACGAGCGAAGACAATAGTTGCAGGATTCCATTATCTCAATGAGAACACAAAAAAGTTACAACTCTCTCAATCTCATCCAAATGTCACTACAAGAGAATGCTCAAAACAAAGAGAACGCTTCTCGCAATACAAAGTTCTTTAAAAAATGCTCTCAAATTCTCTCTGTTGAATGGTAGTATAAAACAGAAGCACTTGCTCTTGTTGAGCTCTCAATCTCCTCTCAAAATATATGATGCAGCCACCTCCCCACTAGCAAACAAGAGTACATCACCATTGATTCACAAATAATGAAGGGATTAATGAGGTTGCCAATGCAGACGGGCTTAATAACTTGGGCATGAACTGTGCTACTTAGAACAACAAACAAAAGGTTAGGTGAGAGTGAAGTTTGAGACATCTCAACAAATCTCCACCTTCAAACAAACTGTTAAATCGCCTTGGAATCCTTGCTGTCTTCGCCATAAAAGTCCCGACGGGCTCATCCTCCATCGCGTTTAACACCGATCAATTCGAGACTGTACTTAAATTTTTCAACCTGCGGATAATCCCACTGAAAGACTACTGAGACAAAAAGATGGGCTGTCAAGAACGTAGAGAAGGTAGGATGGGCAGTTCGAATAAAGAAATGCCTGATGTTGATATGTTTGGTTCTCTCGTGATACATTTGATGTTTACTCAAATGTATAGCACTTTGGCTGTCACAAAACACCGTAGTCACATCTTGGTGTAAACCGAGATCAGAAACCAAATAGCTTACTTTACAGTTTCTGTCACTGCCATGTACTCTGCCTCTGCAATAGACAAAGAAACCGTTGGCTGAAGAATAGCTTTTTAACTAATAGCGGAACCAGAAAGAGTAGGATATAAATCGTCAGAGATCTTTTGTCGAGATCACTCGCAAAATCTGAATCTGAATAGCCAACACTGCAAGTACGATCAATGGACTTATCGTAACATAAGCCAATACCTGCAGAACCTTTTAACTACCGAAGTATCCATTTAACCGCCAGACAATGAACCTTACCGGATTTGTCCATATAGCGACTAACGTTAATAGCATGCGCAATATCCGGATGAGTAGAAACCATAGCATACATAATGCTTCCAACTACACTGGCATAAGGAACACGAGACATGTACTCCATCTCCCCCGGAGTCTGAGGTGACAAATCTGCTGAAAGACGAAAATGAGCGGCAAGTGGAGTTTTCGCAGGCTTAGCATCGTGCATGCCAAATCTTTCTGACACCTTCTCGATATACTTCTGCTAAGAAAGGAATAACTTTCCTTCTAGCATGTTCCTGCGAATTTCCATTCCCAAAATTTTCGTCGCCGCACCCAAATCTTTCATATCAAACTCGAGGCTGAGTTCAGATTTCAGCTTCTCAATTTCGGACATGTCTTTATCTGCAAATATATCGTCAACGTACAAAAGCAAATATATGAAAGGAACCATTATCGAGATTTTTATGATAAACACAACTGTCATACATACTCCTAGAGTAATCATACTCAATCATAAAAGTATCAAACCTCAAATACCACTGTCTCGGAGACTGCCTCAGACCATACAAAGATTTCTGTAATCTGCACACATCATCTTCTTTACCTTCAACAACGAACCTCTCTGGCTGATGCATAAAGATCTGCTCCTTAAGCTCACCATGCAGAAAAGCTATTTTCACATCAAGTTGCTCGAGCTAATCGAACTAAGAAAGCAACACACGAATAGAGGTGTGCTTCACAACCGGAAAGAATTTCATTATAGTCGACACCCTCTTTCTGACTGTAACCTTTAGCTACCAAACATGCTTTGTGCCTTGCAGACTCTACCCCTGGAGTTCCTTCCTATTTCTTAAAGACTCATTTGCGGCCAATGATCTTTTCTTTCGGTGGTTTCACTAGCTTTCAAGTTTGGTTCTTATGAAGCGACTCAATCTCTTCGGTCATCGCTGCAATCCACTGTCCGGCTTCATAACAGCTAATAGCCTCCTTGTAGGTAGCTCCGGAATCTCAATCGAATCTGCCACACTCAAGGCATGGGCCGCCATATCAGCATGAGCATATCGCGACGATGATCGAATTTGTCTTTTTTCTCTTCCAGTGGCAATACCATACTGTTGCTCTTAAAATGTATCATCAGCTAGAGTTGAACCTTAGGATGTTTTTCGTCACCCATTGAGATGGGAATACGCACGCGCTTGTCAGGCGCATTACAGATTCCCCCTGCCTAGAGTAGGCTGGGGTTTATTGATTGTGGGGATCCGAATCTCCGGCAGCCGTGGACTAAGCTGTCGTAAATTACCACTCGCATTTGGAGCAAGAGAACCTCCGATTGACGGGTTAAACCGGTCATGCGAACTCAATATGCAGTGGTGTGTTTTGAAGGGGTTTTGGATATATCGGGGAGGGGGGAGGGGGGAGCAGAGCTTTTACGGGGGTCCCGCTACCCGGATAGCGGGCTGGGGGTCAAGGGGGCTAGTAGCCCCTTTACGGGATGCGGGACAGCGCCTCGTTAGAAATTTTTTCTAACGGGGGAGGTATTTTTAGTGTGGAGTGTGTAAAATGGGGGGAAAATGGCGTCCAAAGGACGCGTGGGTGCCAGCACCTAGCACGCAGGCGCTGGCACTAGGCGCTGGCGCTAGGCGCTCGGGCGCTGGCACGAGCGCCTCACGTGCCCGGCACGTGGGCGCTAGCGCTCGGGCGCTTTGGACGCTAGGGCTTCACGTGCCCGGTTTTGGGCGCTCGGGTTCTAGCGCTTTGGGTGCTCGGACGCTAGCGCTTTGGGCGCTAGCGCCTCACGTGCCCGACACGTGGGCGTTCGGGCGCTAGCGCTTTGGGCGCTAGCGAAAGGAAGGGGGTTTTACCCCCAGAAATGGAAGTTAAACTCCTAAAGAGGATTTTGAGTGGAGTTAAACTCCAAAAGATTTAGATTTGGAGTCAAACTCCTAAGAATCTGGATTAGGAGTTAAACCCCTTTGAGGATTTGGGTCTTGGAGTTAAACTCCCTAAAAATCTTCAAAGGTTCTTCTCTCTTGAGTCTTGGATCTTCTCTTGACAGGGATTTTGTCCAAAGTTGGATTTTTGAAGATGGGTCTTCTTCTTTCTCCTCTTGATCGGCTGGATCTTGGAGAAAAGGGGGTGAGACTTAAAAGTCTCCCCTTTTTGAGATCTAATGGAAGATCTGAGCTTCCCTTACTGGGTTTTGGGTGAAAAACTATTTAGTTTTTGAAAAGGAAGAGTAAAACTCTTGATTTAATTCAAAAGAAAGGAGAAGGTTTAGAACCTCGAGGAAGGAGAAGGAGGCACAAATCCTAGAGTTTAGAGAATGAAAAGTGTATCTTTTATTCATCATCATGTTGCCTTATATAGGCTTACAAATTTTACATATAGCCTCTTGGGCTTTACAAAAATTTGGCTTTATGCCCATTTTGCTTACATTCATGCATAAAAAATACATCAAAATTATTTATTACAGGATTTTTTTTATTTCGGCATGGGGGAGGCTGGCCACGGGCTTGACTTGGGCATGGGCCCACATGGCCTGCGCTTGGGCCCACCTGGCTTGGGGTTGACCTTGACTTTGACTTGGTCAACCGGGTGCAATTTTCGACCTTAACAGTTGTCGGCCTAGCAAATTCCTTTCTTGGATTACGCATGAAATTTTTGTCAAAAGTAACATTCAACTAATAACAAATTTAGGTAATTTAGGATCGGGACATCAAAAGCCTGTATCCTTTCACCCCACTAGCATAACCAAGAAATATAGCTTTCTTTGCCCTGGGTTCAAGCTTACTATCATAACACGAAAATAAGCAGGGCAACCAAATATTTTTAAATGCAAGTAATTAGCGGGATTATTAGACCATTCTTCTTCAGGAGTTTTGAAATCGATAGCTTCTTCAGGAGTTTTGAGATTGATTAACCAAGTAACACGCTGTGTTGATTGCCTCGGCCCAAAATATCAATGGAACCTGAAAGGGGTCCTAAACATCTGAATGTATGTAGTCTAAGCTGCTTTTGGTTCTGTGAACTTTAGCGAAAGAAACTCTGCATTGCTTTACGTACAAACAATGCTCGCAAAAATCGAGCTCGGTTATTTTCTAGCCACAACGCAAGTCTTGCTTACTCAATATATCAAGTCCTCTTTCTCATATGCCCTAATCGCATATGCCAAAGACGAGTCGCGTCTGAAACGGAATCGACGGATGATGATAAAGCTGCAGTACCTGTCACTGTGCTATCCTGAAGGATATACAAAGTTTTTAACTGTTTTCCTTTAGTAACCTTTAATATTCCACCTTCAGCTGAAAACCTGTATCCGTTAGTTTCAAGTGCCCAAAAATAAGATTCTTTTTCAACTTCGGCAAATGCGAATGTTACTTAACGTCCGAACAATACCGTCATGCATCTGAATTTTTGACCGAACCGATATCAGCTGTCTTAGAGGGTGTGTTATTCCACATTAAGACATTCCCACCATCAATAGACTGATAAGAAATTAACCAATCCTTATTAGAACACATGTGGTAAAAGCAACCGAAATCAAGGACCCTCTCATTTTTCGAGCGAATATCACATACGGCAATAGAGAGAACTTCTGATGTAGAAGTCTCTTGCGCAACACTAGCAACTGAAGAGTTCTCATTTTGAGACTTTTGTTTCGCATCCTCTTTAGCTTTGAGCTTAGCACAAGCGGCTCTCATGTGCCTAAATTTATGACAGTAATAACACTCGGGATTTGTATTAGTTATTCTCAGCCTAAACTTCGATCCGGATCTTTCTCTAAACTTGTCTCTGCTAGAAGCACTCTTTTTTGAACGACCACGTACAAATAAACCCTTGCCTGAATTTTCACTGCCACTGACAGACACATTTTGCCTCAACTCTTTAGAGTACAAGACGGATTTTACATCTTCTAAAGAAAGTGTATCTCTACCATATTGCATGCTATTAATGACATTCTCGAAAGAATGTAGTTGTCACGACCTGAAATTGGCACGTGACGGCCCTAATACTACTCAACGTCTACAGACGTAACGCAGTAAAAGAAAGCCAAAACCCAGAAATCTAAACCATTAAAAGACAAGAAAAGATAAGAAATATTGTTTAAACTTTTGAAAATCTCAAGTATAAATTCCTTAAGTCCAATTTACTTTCTTGAAAATTTCGGCAGCACCTCCTTTGTAAAATCCAACTCCAAAAATGAGTACAACATAAATATAAAGTAAAGAATCCCCAACGGGAGCAAATCCACGCCAAAAGGCAGAAAACAACCACCACAACAAATATACGACGCCGTAACGAAGAAATAAAAGATAGAAATGAAACTGTATAAAAGACAACCAAGTCACAAAATATACAATATCGTCCTCACCTCAAGTCTCTAAGTCAACATGAAAATAGTAGATGGAGAGTACAAGGATACAACGAATAACCACAAAACCCATCTAAGCAAACTGGACACTGTGAGCTGATGCAGTATCCGCAGCAAAAGATGATAAGATAAATGAATAGCCTGCCTCGACTACTCTGGGGAACAACCTGCAAACACTGTGGCACAACGGGGGTGAGTTGCCAACTCGTGAATAGTAAATAACATATACAGGTAATCGCAAGTATGCACGTACAACGCGAATCTAACATAAGCAACTAATAGCAATAAAAGTCATATGTGTGCAATAGTCATGAAAGGTACGCTAGCAGGTATCACTAATACATGAAGCAGTAATATGACAATCTGTATGCAACAATCATGTAAGGTACTCTATCAGGTACAAGTAATATATGAAGCGATGATATGACAATGTATATATGCAACAGTCATGAAAGGTACTCTAGCAGATACAACTAATACATGAAGTAGTGCATAAATGCGAAGTATGGGATGAAACATGTCATTTCCACGGAATCCTGACATCGTGGTAGGACCAAAGTCCATCAAGACAATCTAAATCCCAATTTCCTCAAATCAGCCCCCAAATTGGCTCTCATATCATGTATGTCTCACAAATCCTGAATGTATAATATCAAATAAATCTCATATATCCTGTATCCAATATCAAGTGAATCTCATATATCCAATATCCAGTAAGTTTCATATAAAATGAGTGTCCAACATCGACACCCAAAAATATCATGAAACAAGTGTCTATCATCGACACAAAATACTCATATACATACGTTCCTCGAATTGTAAGTGTCCGGTATCGACATCCGTGATCCACGTATCGGTCTTTCTCATATTCATACGTTCCTCGAATAGTAAGTGTCCGGTATCGACACCCGTGATCCACGTATCGGTATATACGTTCCTCGAATCGTAAGTGTCCGGTATCGACACCCGTGATCCACGTATCGGTATAAAACAAATCTCTGAGTAGATGCATACAAATATCAAGTAAAGAATAAGAACACTTGCATAATTTCATGAAACCACCACGATCCTCAAATCCAGAAAACATCAAGTAATGAATAAGTATAAATGCATGAATCAATACACATATATTAGCGTCCCATCCCACTAATATATGTGTATAGGCATATATAACAGCGTCCCATTCCACTGTTATATATACTTAGGAGTAAAAATATCAGAGGACATCATATGAAATCCATGGATGTACTAGCAGGGCTACATCTGGGCCTTCTTTACCCTTTTCTGTTCTTTTTCATTAAGCTGTCTTCATATTGGGCCTTCTATACTTAGAAGGGAATTTCCTAATCTTCTCTTCTAGAAAGATCTATGCAAACATGAAACAGTAATATGAGCATATAAAGGAGAACCGCTATTTAACTACAACAAGTTATTAAATATATCATATGGTTCCTGATTTCTCCGAAATCAGAGGCAACATCATATACAGGTGAACATGTAGCTATAACAAGGTAAGCGTAACCATGTCGGTATAGCAAGATATGTGTGTCCATATGTAAGTATGTATGATGTAAAAGTATGTCACGCCCCGCTTCCCAGAGTACGCTAAAATGGGCACGTGACATAGCCAACCATGCTACCTGTGGGTAGGAAGTATCCATCCACAGTCACATTACGGCTGTAGAGATATCAAGAACAAAATAAAACTATCTAAAACATGTCCACAAACTAAGATAGCATGAGTCAAGAATAATAAAAGTGCGGAAGCAAAAGATCCAATACAAAATAACTGGAATGTATGTCCCATAATACGGGTTCACATCAGGAATAAAATGCATGAAATAAAAGGACTAACTACTGTTAACGCCTCACAGCTCAGCCTGCTGGCTGAAGTACTCCTGCTCGGACTGTAGCAACGGTACAGAATCTGGGCCATGCAAAACCCAGACGTCAGCGCGTCATGTCATCAAGTAATAAAATATAAACAGGGTAACAGGCAATGCAAATATAAACATGAATGAAAAGCACGCGTAACAGTAATGTAAATCAGGGCAGTGCAGGGTAGTGTGCAGTGAGTAGACTAAACTGTTCTATTGGGTTTTCTATTCTAAAGTCTTTGAAATCAATTAGAGTAATACTCCATGTAACTCAAAGGATATGTCCCGTTACCCCCCGGGACCACGGATCAGGAATATGGGAACCGCGAGTGGTTCTGTCCCGTTACCCCCCGGGACCACGGATCAGGAATGTAAGAGTCACGAATGGCTCTGTCCCGTTACCCCCCGGGACCACGGATCAGGAATATGTAAGAGTCACGAATGGCTCTGTCCCGTTACCCCCCGGGACCACGGATCAAGTAATACCCTTTGAAGTTACACTTTAGTTTACACTTTTGATCTCCCCATACCCCCAAGTTGTGTATGTCGAGTCAGGTATTCAGTAATCAAGAATTAATGCCAACACAGGATCGGGTAAGCAGGTTTGTCTGGAGAGACAACAGGAACGGTCCGTGAGGACTACATGTCAGGTTTGTTGGCATTAGACACAAGATCAGGTAACGGGTCAAGTCATGGTACACCAGGTCAAGTCAAGTAGTATACGGTACCATGTCGGGTCAATCAATATGTATGTAGCAAGTCATGTCAAGGTGTAAACGATATTATGGGTGTGCTCATAGTCAGCTAGCACAATCAGGGTTATAATAATCAAGCATGGTTATCAACAACATGATCTAAGCAATGAGTTAAGCAATAAACAGATTTTATTTATTTAGCTGTACAGTTATCAATTGGGTTTAACAACCAGTGTCAGCATAATGTGAATACAGTATGATAGATGTAAATGCTGAAAATAGGTTAATAAATATGGATGCGACTATATGTATAATCTGTTTAATGAATGCAGTTGTAATTAGACCGGTTACAGTTGCACATGGATGTCTAATAGGCTAAACTGGAAAAAGGGTATCATAGCAATAAACAAATGTGATCTATCATGTACAGGTGATTGTTAGATGTAAATAATCAGATGCAAGATTCAGTTTCCCGTTCGGAATCAAAAAAAATGTGCAACGAACCTTATACGGTTAACTTGAAATCCGTTTCTTTCGATTCTAATTAGGGATTTAACAGGAAATAAGTAATTTAGCATATGAATAGTTTAAAATAGCATGTAGTAAGTTTCACTTGCCTCGACGGGTCGCGAAACGGAAAACGGAACGTTACGCGTCGGCGGGAAAAAGTTGCGACGCGCGCACGGTGCACGGAATAAGTCCGAACGACAAATAATGGAACTACACGGGTCAGAGCTCCTTGCTGGATCGTCGGGAAACGTTGCCGGCACGGCCGGATTCCGGCGAACCCAAAACAGTAAACAACTCTTCAAGAATTGTAATGGAATAAAAGAAAAGGAGAAGGGAGGGAGGATGGGGGAGAGAAGGCTTACCTCGATCTACAGAGGGGTCGTGAAGATCGACGACGTCGACGGAGCTCCGGTGCACGAACTGTAGAGGATCCGGCAATCAACAGAAAAGATTCTGTTAAGAAATAAAAGAAAGAAGAGGGAAAGAAGGAAGACGAGAAGGAAGATTGAGGAAGGGTGCTCACGTTGCTCTGTAGATGGGTCGAGATCGTCGACTGCGCTGATGGATCTCCGGCGAACTGTCTGCAGGGAACCATCGGCCAAGCACAGAAAAAATATAAGGAAAGGAAGAAGAAGGAAGGAAGGAAGGAATGTGGAAACTCACCGCTACGTCGATCTGGAACCGTGGACGGCGACGAGATCACTCCGGTGATCGTTGCGGTGAGGAGACGTGGAGGCCTCGGCTGTGCTCACCGGCGCTCGATACGCGTGCAGGGAACGGAGAAGGAGAAGTGAGAAGGAGGTGAGGGTGACGAGCTGCGATGAACGACGATGGTCGCGTCGGCGTTGGGGAAACGGTGAGGGAAAACGAGGCGGCTAGGGTTTCAGGGTATGGGTTGAGCTGTTCGAAGACGTCGCGGAAGAAGAAAATATAAAGGGAGGAGAGAGAGATAGAGAGACGAGAGAGAGAGATTCTCTCGCGAGGGGAGAAAGAAAATCTCGCGAGAGGGGAGAGAGAGAGAGAGAGAGAGTAACAGTGTGGAGAGATAGGATTGGATTTTAGTGAATGAATAGGGAGGAGAGAGAGAGAAAGAGAAAGGAAGGAAGAGAGAGAGGGATATAGTAGGGCCCACGGGGAAAAGAATGGAGCGCTGCGATTGGATGAGGGGACTGTTAGGAGAAAGCTTGTGAAAGATTTTTGAGGGTTTAAAAAAATAATGTTCGTTAAAAAAATCTGTGATAGGCTGAGGGAGAATTTTATTTGGTTAAGAAATATTTTTATGGTTATAAGATTTTAAATTTCGCTGGTTAAAATATTAAGAAAAATAGGATTTGACGCAAATGCAAAATATTTTAGAATTGCGCCCGGGTCGGGTCCAAAAATTTGAATTTGAAATAAGAAAATTATTGGCGGGTTCCAAAATTTAAAATGAAGGATTTTATAATTAAAAAGCATACCCCCAAGAACGGACACACGTACGTGCGCGTAGCCGTCCAAACACGTCCGTTTCACTGAACGGAACGAGAACACGATGCAATGACGCTACCACAGGGTTAGGGATGCCGGGCAGGTCAAGACAAGTGTTTTTAATTTATTTTAAAAGACTTAAATTGTTATATGCAAGAGTTTAAATTGTCGGGTAAAATTACACTAAGCTCAGCCAATCAAGATCAATGAAATACATACCACACAACATTCAAATGGTAACCGAAATTAGTAGCATTGGGCTCGGTTGTTACATTATACCCAACTACAAAAAGAATTTCGTCCTCGAAATTCCAAGAACACAAAGATAGACGAAAACAAACTATAAGAAAAGACGAGGAAAATTCTGTCGGATTTCATCTTCCCGTTCCCAAGTGGACTCTCCATGCGAGCGATTACCCCAAGAAACAAGTACAAGAGGGATAACCTTGTTCTTAAGAACCTTTTCCCTTCGATCCATAATTTCAACCGGTCGCTCCTCAAAAGTCAAGTCTTCCCGTACCGTCAGCTCCGAATGATCCAATACATGCGTTTCATCTCGAACATACTTACGGAGTTGAGATACGTGGAACACATCGTGCACATTCGCCAAGGACTGCGGTAATGCCAAACGGTACGCTACCTCACCAACACGCTCCAAGATCTCAAAGGGTCCAACGAATCGAGAACTGAGCTTTCCTCGACTTCCAAAACGAATCACCCCTCTAGTCGGTGATATCTTCAAGAATACCAAATCACCCACGGCGAACTCTAGAGGTCTTCTCGACGTATCTGCCCAACTCTTCTGTCTGTCTTGAGCTGCTTTCATATGGTTTCTGATAGTGTTAACCTTTTCTACTGTCTGCACAACCAAATCTGGTCCCAACAATCTTCGTTCACCGATATCGTCCCAACAAACAGGTGAACGACATTTGCGACCATACAAAGCTTCAAATGGAGCCATCTGGATAGTTGCCTGGAAACTGTTGTTGTAAGAAAACTCCACCAAATGTAGATGATCCTCCCATGAACCCTTGAAGTCCAACATGCATGCTCTCAACATATCTTCAAGGGTTTAGATCGTTCTCTCCGACTGACCATCAGTTTGAGAATGATAAGCTGTGCTAAACTTCAATCGAGTCCCCAAACTTTCCTGTAAACTCCTCCAGAAATGTGATAAGAACCGAGTGTCCCGATCGGACATGATGCTCACCGGTACTCCATGCAATCTTACAATCTCCTGCATGTACCGCTCCACCAAAATTTCTGTTGATTGACCAACCCGAAAAGGAATAAAATGAGCTGCTTTAGTCAAACGATCAACAATCACCCATACTGCATTGTTGCCTTTTGGACTCCACGGTAAAGCTGTTACGAAATCCATGGTTATATGTTCCCACTTCCACTGAGGAATCGGAAGTGGTTGCAATAAACCAGCAACCCTTTGATGTTCAGCCTTAACTTGCTGACACACCAAGCACTTTGACACAAAGCGAGCGATCTCCCGTTTCATACCTTCCCACCAGAAATGCTGTCGTAAATCTCGGTACATCTTCGTGCCTCCTGGATGTACGGAATAAGCTGAACTGTGTGCCTCCTTCATAAGCTCTTCATGAATATCTCCCTTTGGCACACACAAACGGCTACCATACCTCAACGAATCATCTTCGTGGATCAATAAATCTGTTCGTAGTCCGGCTACAACCTGTTCTCGAAACTTTTGCAATCTAGGATTCTGCGATTGCGCTGCCTTAATATTCTCAACCAACGACGAATGTACTTGTAGCTGCATCAACTGTCCTGAAGAATGCGGTAGCACAACCTCCAAATCAAATCTTCGAAAGTCTTCCACTAGTTCCTTCTGCGTAGTCAACATCTGAATTGCTGGTAACCGACTGAGCGCATCTGGTACGACATTAACCTTTCCCGGATGGTACTTGAGATCAAAATCGTAGTCAGCCATCAGCTCTAACCATCTACGCTGCCTTATATTAAGATCCTTCTGCGTGAACATATACTTCAAGCTCTTATGATCAGTAAAAACTTCGACCCTTTCGCCCAAAAGGTAATGTCTCCAAATCTTCAAAGTGAAAATCACAGCCGCAAGCTCCAAGTCATGAGTTGGGTAATTCTTCTCATGGGTCTTCAACTGTCTTGATGTGTACGCTACAACCTTCCCATGCTGCATCAAAACACATCCCAATCCTTTCCCAGATGCGTCTCTGTGAATCACCAATGCTCCGGAATTGTCTGGCACGGTCAGAATAGGGGCGGTTATCAATTTCTGCTTCAACATCTCAAAAGCTGACGCACATCTATCCGTCCACACAAAAGGTACCTCTTTGCACGTAAGCTTGGTCAACGGCTCCGCCAGACGAGCAAAGTTCTCCACAAATCTTCGGTAATATCCGGCGAGTCCAAGAAAGCTTCTTATTTCTGCAACATTCTTTGGAATCGGCCAATCACGAACTGCTGCAATCTTTTCGAGATCGATGGTGATTCCATCGCTAGACACGACATGCCCCAAGAACTTTACTTCTTCCAGCCAAAACCCGCACTTGCTCATCTTCGCATATAACTTCTCCTGTCTCAACGTTTGCAGTGCGATCTTTAAATGCTCAGCATGCTCTTCCATACTCTTCGAGTACACCAGAATATCGTCAATGAACACCACAATAAACTGGTCCAAGAATGGTGAAAAGATTCGGTTCATCAAGTCCATGAATATCGCCAGTGCATTCGTTACTCCGAAGGGTATCACTAAGTACTCGTAATGTCCATACCGAGTTCGGAACGCCGTCTTGCAAATATCTTCTGCTTTCACTCGGACCTGATGATATCCGGATCATAAATCCAGCTTCGAGAATACCCTCGCGCCACTAAGCTGCTCAAAAAGTTCGCCGATGCGAGGGATCGGGTACTTGTTCTTAATGGTCACCCGGTTTAATTCTCGATAGTCGATGCGCATCCTTCTCGTGCCATCTTTCTTCTTAACTAGAAGAACCGGAGCTCCCCAAGGCGAGTTACTGCTTCGAATCCAACCCTTCTCAAGAATTTCAGCAACCTGTTTCTTGACTTCTTCAAACTCTGTTACTTGTATGTATGCCCTAGAGGCCAGTATTGTACAGATGATGTATATTATATTGGATGCTTGGACATATATAGAGATGACTTTCTTGCTCGATATGATAGTATGCTATCTGGTTGCTCTTTATCTTAACATGTACACTAGTCTCTTTAAACTGTCTTTTAGTTACATGTTGGTAAAGCCCTTAGGATGTGTACTTGACTGCCTGGACTATGATGCAGATCATACTAGTGGGGACATGGTAGTCCATAAGTACATCCTTCAAGGTCCCTAGTCGTGGGTGTATCGAGACGGGGCATCGATATACCAGAGTAGACTAGTGTATACGCTTCTCGACCCATGAGATGGGCGATGGATGATCCCATATCCATTGGTGTTTGACATCAGAGATCGTATACGGGTGCTCAGTGGAGACTGGGTACACTGGACGGACTCGCCGAGAACTCCCAGATGGTATTATACCTCACGTCAGATGGCAGTTCTCAGGTGACACTTGTACAGGTTAGTCTGTAGACCCGAGATCGTCATAGTGTCTTGTGTGATTCCCACTGTGCTTTGATCTCCACCTTACCACGTCCGTGAGGGCATGCAAAACGGTGGTCTTTGGGTACAGTCCCGAGTCACATGGAGGCAATGAGCGATAGGAGGGGTTTCGTCTCTCCCGGTATTGGGGGTTGATGTTGCGCTGTGCTCGATTGGCCGTAACAGGGAAGTCCCTGGCCTGGGCTGACCAGAGATTTGCTAGTAAGTGTTACCAGTAGTTTCTCGACCTGTTATGAGCCTCACATCGGCACGACTTATCGGTTATTGGGGTCTGACGTTTACCACCCCTAGACTTGATATGCGACATATCAGACGAACAGACCGGACTGTATGGTAAGTGTTACTGGTTGGATTCACAGGAGTGTGAGCGGGCTAGCTCGTCGATCTTCTGATCGCTCGATACCCGGATGGCCGTTACGTTTATCAGACCGCTTGCGGCTTGTGGGTGCTTGATATGATCATCATCTGCTACCGGCGTATTGACGAGTCTTTAGAGTCCTACACAGAGGTTTCCTGGCTCAAGCGAAACGAAATAGGAGCGCATATGAGATATGTGCAGGACCGAGAATAATGCGTGTATGTGATACCGTATACCATTCTCGCGATGAATGTATCGAATGGTTATATTCGATATAACCTAGATATCGAGTCAAGGATTGATTCGATAAGCCGATACATAGGATACTAGTCGGTTATATGCGATATGACCGGATCGTTAAATCAAGTGTTGATTTAATGATTTAATGTATAATTATATATTTGATATATTACTTTGCATTAACTAGTATTGGTTCATTTTAAATGGATTTTCTCACTTTATGTGCAAGTTGTATATGTGATATACTTTTGTGCACATGTTTGTATCATGTTTGATGATACTTGCTCATTTGGTTAAGTGTAAAGAATTAAACCATGGTTAAAAGATGATTAGGGTTTTGCTTATTCATTTATTTATTTATTTGTTCATTTATTTATTTGGAAATGGTTTAGATAAGAATGGTGGCTTTATTTGTTTCTAGTTGAAGCTTCATGAAGCTTTAACTTCTTAACCATTCTTGTCTTCATGCTTAACCCTAACTCATCCAAGTAACCATGGTCTATTCTCTACACTCTACCCTAGTTAGTATATGATAAGTATTCATTTACTTTTCAATTTGATTAATACTTATCATATTCTATCTACTTCTTCTTCTTCATCTTCAAGAAAGAAAACTAGCCACCATCAATGGCATCTTGAGTTCTAAAGTGAGAAATCCAATTCTAAAGTGAACCCACCTCCTATTTCTTCATCCTCTACCTCTTGCCAAGTGGTTTTGGGTGTTTTCTTCACAAGTTTCACAACTTGGTGAAGTCGGAGCTTGATCCAGTGTAGCCTCGACGTAGATCATCTTCGGCACGAAGCCGACGACTTATTCCGCTTATTTCTTCGATGAAGCCGATGCGAGAGTCCGAGATTCGAGATGGACAGCGAGGGGACGACTACGTGGAGCTAAGGAAGTGGATAACCGGATCTACAAAGGTTGTAGCTTCTTATATTTAGTTAAGTTGTTAACTAGATTCGTATTTCGCCTAAACTTCTAGTCAACGATCCGTATTAGGGTTTCTCGGCACCCGTAAAATTTGAAATTGGCATGGTTGATACCTTGTGAGACCTCTTGAGAGTGCCTAGGAACCCTACAGTGGTATCAGAGCCTAGCTAGAGCCTTAGGCGAAGTCTAGACGACGTTTGAAACCCGATCGAACCGAAACCCTAAAATCCATGATGCTCTCTGGAAATTTTCTGAAAACTGGGTTTTTTCCAAATTAAAAATATGCAGAAAATTCAGCAGGTCTTTCTAAGAATTACTGTGAAATACGATCACCTAATTCCTCCAAAGTGCGGCGGAACCGCGGCAGAAGCCTTGCTTCTGCGGCGGTTCCGCGGCCGTATGATGACGTCACCCACCCAATTTTGCACAGTAATTTCTTTTATTCAGTGCTGAGTTCTCTAGGAATTTTTAATATTTATTCAAGAGTTGAGTATTCTGGGTTGTATTGGGGACTCGGTATTTCGATCGGATTATCAAACTTTGTCTAAGTGTTTTCCGGATAATTTTTGAATATGTTAAAAAAGTTCGACCGGATGTAAATACCCAATCTTTCCCCTGCCGGGAAATTTCCAATTATTGGACTTTTCCATAGTTTAAAGACGTTCGAAGTAGTGCAAGTAACGCGATGGTCCCTCTAGAAGACAACAAACCTTAACTCGATTATGTGACCGTCTTGAACTGCCCTTTGAACCTTCGGGTTTGGGGCAGTACGGCGTGCCACATGTGAGGCGTTGGCTTGACCCTTCTACGGCTGGACCGTTGGTACTGAGGCATGAAGTGAATGTCTTTGAACTTATTTCATGTGTTGATCGGTTTCGGGAAAACTTGGGTGTTTGAATGTTCGATCGGAAATTTTATTATTTTCTATTTATCCGGAATGGGATACAATAATTGGAATTCACAAACAGTTATGAGATAACTGAATGAATGTTATAAATCTAGCAGTTTAGTCCCATATGATATTGAAAAGAGTTTTCGATAATGAGACTAAAATGCGGGGTTTATAATTGTTAGGCATGTGATGTCTAAGTATTGCGGATTCCAACTGTTGTAGTTTTATACTTTCTTTTCTGTGACCGTAAGTGTAATATGTGATATCGCCGGTTTCGTTGCTATATGTCAACGACAATTGGGATGCGCATATTTACTTACGTTGATGACATGTGATGTTATGTGTTGCTGGATATGTTATATTGGATTGTCGTGATTGAATAGCCGGGGGTTTTTATGTGAGATGAGTGTTTTTCATTTTCATTCATGTAAAAACTTGTATGTAATATTCTTTTATTTGGGGCACTTCCAGGTTGCGGAAGATGTCACCTTTTGTATATTATTTACTTTTCTGCATTAGGATAGACCCAAGGAGGGGAGCATAAGTAACCGGGTTCTAGGGTCCAGTGGGAGACCATCTCGAGGAGTCGAGTCCGCGTCTCCTAACTCTAGAATTGGCAGGGTTGCTTGCCGCTCTCGTAGGGGTCTAGGGGTGTGGGATTGGCTATTCATCACGACCGTGGAATCCATGTTTTATACTGGCTCGTATTGAAAACACGGACGTCCTAGTATATCCAATGTTTCATATGTTTCTTCTGCTGCGATATCTGTGATGTGATCATATGATGTTCTCTGATAGATACAGTATATAGTATATATGATATATTATATAGACGTTACTTATGTTTTGCACCCGCACTGGCCCTTCCCTGCTCTGTCGTTAGTTACCTAACCTAACGGTGCACGAGGGGACATCGAGGCGAATGCGGATGGCATAAGTGTACGTCGTATTTATCTGTGATGTTTAGGTGACTTAAATGATGGGACTTCATTAATGAGATTAATGAAAGAAAAGAAACCTAAGATGTTGTAGAATCGAATTTTAAACAAAACAGGTAGCTACAGTTCTTGCTTTGCATAGCGGTATATATGATATACCCTGCACCTTATTCGATGAGGAAAGGACCGAGATCCCTTCACCGGGAGTGACTCCTTTAGCAATAACTGGCAGATGCTACACACTCGGTTTGACTTTTGATTGCTTCTATAGTTTCTGCTTTGCACAGTGATATATATGATATATCCCGCACCTCATTCGACGAGGAAAGGGCCGACGATCCCTTCACCGGGAGTGACCCCTTTAGCAAAACTAGAAAAGCCTCAAAATCACTCCATTTTCAAAAACTTCGTTCGATCCTACAACGATATCAAGTTCATTACGCAATAGGTTTTCAGAAAAACCTGTCGTAGCCCTCCGTCATTTCAGATAAATCCTACTTAGTATTCGTGCTACGTTTGTTGACCTCCGTCAAGGCGTAGTGTGCGGTAGCTAACTGGTATTTACCTGCTTATGCATATGATGCAGATTGGATTAGGGTAGTTGTACGACCTTGTTGACCTCCGTCAATGGTCGTGCGGGTGGGTTTGATTCAATCAAAAAATGACGGGTTGAACTTGACTTGCACCCTGTGGTTTGTTGACCTCCGTCAAGGTCATAGGATGCTTGGGGCAAAATATTATCGGGAATTTCAAGTGTTGAAATTTGCAATGAGATTGCATACCTTCTATGAGATAGTTGGATCCCGATACCCACTGCGAGTAAGAGTTACTCCTGGGAGAGTTTTGCACATTGCAATTAGCCGATCAAGTAGGTGTCTAGAAAGGTGTCAACGAGGTTACGCCTCTGGGAAAACGAGGTTTACATTAATTAGGTTCGTGCGAAAGCACGGGGGACCTCCCTCAAAGTACCGACACTGGCCTGGCTGAAAGATTGGCGAACTTGTAGTGTGTAATTAATTCCGGCTAGTCTTTCCTTTTAGGGTTTGAAGGAAGATATGATAAAAACCAGTGGGAGCCATCCTGATTAGATAAGATAATAACCAATCTGATCTTGCACGAGCATACGCTAAAGTGTTTTCTTCTCTCTCTCTCCAGGTAGCGACCATTTCATGCCTTAATCAAGATAATAATATGGATGTATTGACCGAACCCGCATGTTATACTGTGCTGGGGAACGTTGGTTCCGTTCTTTCTTATAAGAGTTATAGGAATGAACAGGATATAGGGGAATACCAGGATTCCCATGCCACCCGATTGAAGAAAGTACATGTTGATGCATTTTCTTTGGGTGTGTTCGTTACAGAGAACTGTTTCTCCATTTGCCCTACGTCCTGGGTATTAGATACCGGGTCAGGATCCCATATATGTAATCAGTTACATGGGCTTAGGAAAGGTAGAGAACTTGGAGAAGGTGATAAAGACATTAGAGTTGGAAATGGTGCAATTGTTGCAGCTAAGACTGTCGGGGAATATCACCTTGTATTACCAACTGGTAATACATTTGGTTCTGAACGAATGCTATTACATGCCGAACCTGATATGCAACATTATATCGGTTTCTTTGCTAAGTAAAGAGGGATATAATTTTGTATTACAGGACAATGTTATGAACATTTTCCATAACCAAAAGTTGGTTGGATCAGGCACATTGTGCAATGGCATTTATGTTCTAAATCAATCAACAGTTCCGAGCATAACAAACACACACAAGAGGAAGAGTTCAGAATTGAACGAATCCTTCTTGTGGTATTGTAGACTGGGTCACATCAATGCGACACGACTGGCTAAGTTGCATAAGGATGGATATTTGAAACCATTCGAATTTTCATCTTATGACACTTGCCAGTCATGTCTCAAAGGCAAGATGACCAAAACTCCGTTTACGGGACACGGAGAAAGAGTTACCGAACTCTTAGGACTAATACATAGTGATGTATGCGGTCCCATGTCTACACATGCCAGGGATGGTTCTTCGTACTTCATTACATTCACTGACGATCTCTCTAGATTCGGATATGTGTTCCTGATGAAACACAAATCAGAAGCTTTTGAGAAATTTAGAGAATATAAACAAGAAGTCGAGAACCAAACCGGAAAAAGTATTAAAATCCTTCGATCTGATCGAGGAGGTGAATACTTGAGCAATGAATTCCTGGACTTCCTAAAAGAGAATGGGATTCTCTCTCAGCTGACTCCTCCATATACACCACAGCACAACGGTGTATCAGAACGGAGGAACCGCACCCTATTAGATATGGTGCGCTCTATGATGAGCACAGCTGAGTTACCTATTTCCTTCTGGGGATATGCGCTGGAGACAGCAACATACCTATTGAATCAAGTTCCATCTAAATCTGTACCTACCACACCATATGAGATATGGAGTGGGAAGAGACCATATTTTAAACGAGTTAAGATATGGGGTTGTCCGGCCTATATCAAAAGGCAAAATCCAGACAAACTCGAGGCACGGTCAGTTCTTTGCAAGTTTGTGGGATATCCTAAGAATTCCCAAGGATATTTTTTCTACCACGCTGAAGAACAAAAAGTGTTTGTTTCTCAATATGCCACCTTTTTAGAAAAGGAATTCCTTGAAAAAGAAATTAGTGGCAAAGTGGTAGAGCTGGAAGAAGTTCCAGATACACAAACCGTAACTGAAGATTTAGTGGAACCAGAGGATTCAGTAGCTCCCAATGAACCTCAGCCTCTCCGCCGATCTAGTAGGGTTTCTCGCCCACCTGAGAGATACTACGGTTTTCTCATGGACGGTGGGAGCGAGGATTGCATCATGGAGAATGATGACCCAACTAGCTTCGAGCAGGCCATCACGAGTAGAGACTCAGTGAAATGGCTGGATGCTATGCGGTCCGAGATGGAATCCATGTACACCAACAAAGTATGGACTTTGGATGTTGCTCCTGAAGGGGTAAAACCCATTGGGAGCAAGTGGATCTTCAAGAAGAAACTTGGTGTAGATGGGAAAGTGGAGACTTTCAAAGCTAGACTTGTAGCAAAAGGTTTTCGTCAAAGACCAGGTGTGGACTATGACGAAACCTTTTCTCCAGTGGCTATGCTTAAATCCATCCGAATCATGCTTGCCATCGCTGCATATCATGACTACGAAATCTGGCAAATGGATGTTAAGACCGCCTTTCTAAATGGTGATTTAGAAGAGTGCGTGTACATGACTCAGCCAGAGGGCTTCGTAGACAGTGGGAGCAGCGGGAAGGTATGCAAGCTGCTTAAATCCATTTATGGATTAAAGCAAGCATCGCGGAGTTGGAACATCTGCTTTGACGTCGTTATCAAAGAGTTTGATTTCGTCAAAAACCCAGATGAACCTTGTATTTACAAGAAGGTGGCAGAGAGTAAGGTTGTCTTCCTCGTATTGTACGTGGACGGCATACTCTTGATAGGAAATGATATTCCTATGCTGCAATCGGTCAAGCTCTTCTTATCACAAAGATTCTCAATGAAAGATCTTGGTGATGCCTCCTGCATATTGGGAATTAGGATCTATAGAGATAGATTCAAACGGATATTGGGATTGTCCCAATCCAGGTACATTGACACCATACTAAAGAGGTTTAGTATGGAAGAATCCAAGCGTGGGAACTTACCCACGATCTCTGGAATCACTCTCTCCAAAGAGATGTCTCCCAAGACTGATTTGGAGAGAGCTCGCATGCAAGGGATACCCTATGCTTCGGCTGTAGGCTCTATCATGTACGCGATGCTATGTACCAGACCCGATGTTGCATACTCACTAAGTGTAGTGAGCAGGTATCAAGCTGATCCTGGAGAGAGTCACTGGACAGCTGTGAAGAGCATTCTCAAGTACTTGCGAAGGACTAAAGAGATGCTCTTGGTGTATGGTAACGGAGAACTCCAAGTGGAGTCCTTTACCGATTCGAGCTTCCAGAGTGATAAGGACGACTCTAAGTCGCAGTCGGGATTTGTCTTTACCCTTTACGGAGGGGCGGTTAGCTGGAAGAGTTCCAAGCAGGAAACCGTGGCAGACTCGACGATGGAGGCTGAATACATCGCTGCCAACGATGCTGCCAAAGAGGCTGTCTGGATCAAGAAGTTCATTAGTGAACTTGGAGTGGTTCCATCCATTGAGCATCCAATACCTTTGTATTGTGATAACAATGGAGCGGTGGCTTTGGCTAAGGAACCCAGGTCCCATCAGCGGTCCAGGCATATTCTGAGGCGGTATCACCTGATCCGGGAGATAGTTGATCGCCGGGAGATCGAGGTCAGGAGAGTTGACACGAAGAACAACACGGCGGATCCACTCACGAAGGCCATACCCCAGATACAGTTTGAAAGACACTTCGGGATGCTCGGTATGCGATACTACAGTAGCTGGCCTTAGTGCAAGTGGGAGATTGTTAGTTGTATGTATGCCCTAGAGGCCAGTATTGTACAGATGATGTATATTATATTGGATGCTTGGACATATATAGAGATGACTTTCTTGCTCGATATGATAGTATACTATCTGGTTGCTCTATATCTTAACATGTACACTAGTCTCTTTAAACTGTCTTTTAGTTACATGTTGGTAAAGCCCTTAGGATGTGTACTTGACTGCCTGGACTATGATGCAGATCATACTAGTGGGGACATGGTAGTCCATAAGTACATCCTTCAAGGTCCCTAGTCGTGGGTGTATCGAGACGGGGCATCGATATACCAGAGTAGACTAGCGTATACGCTTCTCGACCCATGAGATGGGCGATGGATGATCCCATATCCATTGGTGTTTGACATCAGAGATCGTATACGGGTGCTCAGTGGAGACTGGGTACACTGGACGGACTCGCCGAGAACTCCCAGATGGTATTATACCTCACGTCAGATGGCAGTTCTCAGGTGACACTTGTACAGGTTAGTCTGTAGACCCGAGATCGTCATAGTATTTTGTGTGATTCCCACTGTGCTTTGATCTCCACCTTACCACGTCCATGAGGGCGTGCAAAACGGTGGTCTTTGGGTACAGTCCCGAGTCACATGGAGGCAATGAGCGATAGGAGGGGTTTCGTCTCTCCCGGTATTGGGGGTTGATGTTGTGCTGTGCTCGATTGGCCGTAACAGGGAAGTCCCTGGCCAGGGCTGATCAGAGATTTGCTGGTAAGTGTTACCAGTAGTTTCTCGACCCGTTATGAGCCTCACATCGGCACGACTTATCGGTTATTGGGGTCTGACGTTTACCACCCCTAGACTTGATATGCGACATATCAGATGAACAGACCGGACTGTATGGTAAGTGTTACTGGTTGGATTCACAGGAGTGTGAGCGGGCTAGCTCGTCGATCTTCTGATCGCTCGATACCCGGATGGCCGTTACGTTTAGAAGACCGCTTGCGGCTTGTGGGTGCTTGATATGATCATCATCTGCTACCGGCGTATTGACGAGTCTTTAGAGTCCTACACAGAGGTTTCCTGGCTCAAGCGAAACGAAATAGGAGCGCATATGAGATATGTGCAGGACCGAGAATAATGCGTGTATGTGATACCGTATACCATTCTCGCGATGAATGTATCGAATGGTTATATTCGATATAACCTAGATATCGAATCAAGGATTGATTCGATAAGCCGATACATAGGATACTAGTCGGTTATATGCGATATGACCGGATCGTTAAATCAAGTGTTGATTTAATGATTTAATGTATAATTATATATTTGATATATTACTTTGCATTAACTAGTATTGGTTCATTTTAAATGGATTTTCTCACTTTATGTGCAAGTTGTATATGTGATATACTTTTGTGCACATGTTTGTATCATGTTTGATGATACTTGCTCATTTGGTTAAGTGTAAAGAATTAAACCATGGTTAAAAGATGATTAGGGTTTTTCTTATTTATTTATTTATTTATTTGTTCATTTATTTATTTGGAAATGGTTTAGATAAGAATGGTGGCTTTATTTATTTCTAGTTGAAGCTTCATGAAGCTTTGACTTCTTAACCATTCTTGTCTTCATGCTTAACCCTAACTCATCCAAGTAACCATGGTCTATTCTCTACACTCTACCCTAGTTAGTATATGATAAGTATTCATTTACTTTTCAATTTGATTAATACTTATCATATTCTATCTACTTCTTCTTCTTCATCTTCAAGAAAGAAAACTAGCCACCATCAATGGCATCTTGAGTTCTAAAGTGAGAAATCCAATTCTAAAGTGAACCCACCTCCTATTTCTTCATCCTCTACCTCTTGCCAAGTGGTTTTGGGTGTTTTCTTCACAAGTTTCACAACTTAGTGAAGTCGGAGCTTGATCCAGTGTAGCCTCGACGTAGATCATCTTTGGCACGAAGCCGACGACCTATTCCGCTCATTTCTTCGATGAAGCCGATGCGAGAGTCCGAGATTCAAGATGGACAGCGAGGGGACGACTACGTGGAGCTAAGGAAGTGGATAACCGGATCTACAAAGGTTGTAGCTTCTTATCTTTAGTTAAGTTGTTAACTAGATTCGTATTTCGCCTAAACTTCTAGTCAACGATCCGTATTAGGGTTTCTCGGCACCCGTAAAATTTGAAATTGGCATGGTTGATGCCTTGTGAGACCTCTTGAGAGTGCCTAGGAACCCTACAAACTCCACTGGTGCCATTGGGTAATATACTGGCGCTGCACCAGGAATAAGATCAATTGCGAACTCCACGTCTCGCTTCGGCGGTAATCCCAATATGTCTTCAAACACGTCCATAAAATCACGAACAACAGCTGGCTCTTCACTTATATCAACCTCCATTGATTCAAGAATATTATTTGTCGGCCTAGCCCTAAACTCGACTGGCCCGACAGAACTGCTTCCTCCAGTGAAGGTAAACTCGGGATGTCCGGGAGTCTGGAAAATTACTTTCTTTGCCCTACAATCAATATGAGCGTGGAAAGTGCCAAGAAAATCCATTCCCAAGACGACTTCGTAGCTGCCCGTATCGATCACCAAGAAATCTGTAAAAAGCTCCCGTCCGCCAACAACAACTGTACAATCTTTACATTCCCTACTAGATATGATTTTCCCATTCCCAGTGTGTATGTCCCAGAAACTAGACAGGGTCGTGCAGATAATCGAGTGTGTAGCTATAAACTTGGACGACATAAAATAATGGGATGCACCAGAATCAAATAACGCTAATACGGGAAAACCATGAATGAGTAGAGTACCTGAAACAACTTCTCCTGACGCCTTAGCTTCCTCAGCCGTCAAGGTAAAAGCTCGAGCCTGATTAGGTCTTTGAGTCAGCTGCTTCTGTCCCTGGAACGGTTTCTGCGGAGGCTTCTGAATATCATCCCTCGTACGAAGCTTCGACGGACATGAGTTAACAGTGTGATCTGCCGCTCCACAAACTAAACAGAGTCCTTGCCTCCTTCGACAATCCTTTTGCACGTGGCCAGGTAAATTGCAGTAGTTACAAGGCACGCTCTTTCTCTGGTCAACTACAACATGCTTCTTCATTGGTGCTACGCCACGACGGTCCACTGGAATACCTCTGCGACCATGAGCTTGGTTTGGTACAAATGCCGGCTTCCTTATCGCAACTGCTGTCAGCTGTGAACTCCCAGTTTTTCCTGATAGGCTCTGCTGTTCTCGAGCTGCCGTAAGAACCTGTGAGAAAGTAGTCAAACCCAGGGAGACAATCTGCCTCTGGATGTCCACATCCAAGCTGCGCATGAACCTCCGTGCCCTGTCTGTATCGTTGGCAACTAAAGGTCCAGCGAATCTACTGAGCCTTATCCATTCTGCTGCATGCACATCTATGGGTGCTCCATTCTGCTTTAACCCGATGAACTTTTCTTCCATTTCCTCTCGTGCAGTCCGCGGGAAGAACTTCTCTAGGAAACTCTTCGAAAAATCCGTCCACTTGATCGGCTTGGGAAAGCGGGTCTCCTCCACAAGCCACCATGCACGGGCGTAGTCCACTAACTGAATGCGTACCACATCTACTCTTTTCTCATCTGGAATCTGTGCCGCAATAAGCAAGTTCTCCGTGTCAACCAGCCACTACTCTGCTGGCAACGGCTCCTCTAAACCGGTAAATACCGACGGACCCAAACGTCGGAAGTCTGCTACGGTCCCCACACGATCAACTGGTTTAGCTCCAACATTGTTCACAGACTGCTGAACGGTCTACAAACCTTCCTGAAACGATTCAGCTTGCTGCTGGATCAGCTCGGTCTGCCTCTTTTGATTCTCCAGCATTCCCGTATCACTCCAAGCATAGCGGCTTCGTCAACACGCCTTTGGTACGTCTTCAGATTCTTGTCTGCCATATTCCTGAAATCAAAACACCCAAGATTAGCATGATACCAGATTCAAATTATAGATCAAGGCTAGAACTCCAAGTTACTTAAATAGAGTACCGCATTGTAACTATGCCGCGGTATCATAGCCACAATTACATAACTCTACCCAAGTCGCCTAAGTCCTAGAGATAAAAAGGAATCAGGTTTCGAGTCGATATGCAAAGGAAGTTTGCACATTGTAAAAGATATAACCAGGAAGGACTTGATTCAAGAACGGTAAACGGCAAGGTGACAGGACATGTTTCCTAAACACGGGCATTCTGATTCGTGTATTGGGTACAATACCCAACTACAAATAGAATCAACCCGACTAACCTATGTCTCTGATACCAAAAGAACCATGTCACGCCCCACTTCCCAGAGTACGCTAAAATGGGCACGTGACATAACCAACCATGCTACCTGTGGGTAGGAAGTATCCATCCACAGTCACATTACGGCTGTAGAGATATCAAGAACAAAATAAAACTATCTAAAACATGTCCACAAACCAAGATAGCATGAGTCAAGAATAATAAAAGTGCAGAAGCAAAAGATCCAATACAAAATAACTGGAATGTATGTCCCATAATACGGGCTCACATCAGGAATAAAATGCATGAAATAAAAGGACTAACTACTGTTAACGCCTCACAGCTCAGCCTGCTGGCTGAAGTACTCCTGCTCGGACTGTAGCAACGGTACAGAATCTGGGCCATGCAAAACCCAGACGTTAGCGTGTCACGTCATCAAGTAATAAAATATAAACAGGGTAACAGGCAATGCAAATATAAACATGAATGAAAAGCACGCGTAACAGTAATGTAAATCAGGGCAGTGCAGGGTAGTGTGCAGTGAGTAGACTAAACTGTTCTATTGGGTTTTCTATTCTAAAGTCTTTGAAATCAATTAGAGTAATTCTCCATGTAACTTAAAGGATATGTCCCGTTGCCCCCCGGGACCACGGATCAGGAATATGGGAACCGCGAGTGGTTCTGTCCCGTTACCCCCCGAGACCACGGATCAGGAATGTAAGAGTCACGAATGGCTCTGTCCCGTTACCCCCCGGGACCACGGATCAGGAATATGTAAGAGTCACGAATGGCTCTGTCCCGTTACCCCCCGGGACCACGGATCAAGTAATACCCTTTGAAGTTACACTTTAGTTTACACTTTTGATCTCCCCATACCCCCAAGTTGTGTATGTCGAGTCAGGTATTCAGTAATCAAGAACTAATGCCAACACAGGATCAGGTAAGCAGGTTTGTCTGGATAGACAACAGGAACGGTCCGTGAGGACTACATGTCAGGTTTGTTGGCATTAGACACAAGATTAGGTAACGGGTCAAGTCATGGTACACCAGGTCAAGTCAAGTAGTATACGGTACCATGTCGGGTCAATCAATATGTATGTAGCAAGTCATGTCAAGATGTAAACGATATCATGGGTGTGCTCATAGTCAGCTAGCATAACCAGGGTTATAATAATCAAGCATGGTTATCAACAACATGATCTAAGAAATGAGTTAAGCAATAAACAGATTTTATTTATTTAGCTGTACAGTTATCAATTGGGTTTAACAACCAGTGTCAGCATAATGTGAATACAGTATGATAGATGTAAATGCTGAAAAAAGGTTAATAAATATAGATGCAACTACATGTATAATCTGTTTAATGAATGCAGTTGTAATTAGACCGGTTACAGTTGCACATGGACGTCTAATAGGCTAAGCTGGAAAAAGGGTATCATAGCAATAAACAAATGTGATCTATCATGTACAGGTGATTGTTAGATGTAAATAATCAGATGCAAGATTAAGTTTCCCGTTCGGAATAAAAAAAATGTGCAACGGAACCTTATACGGTTAACTTGAAATCCGTTTCTTTCGATTCTAATTAGGGATTTAACAGGAAATAAGTAATTTAGCATATGAATAGTTTAAAATAGCATGTAGCAAGTTTCACTTGCCTCGACGGGTCGCGAAATGGAAAACGGAACGTTACGCGTCGGCGGGGAAAAGTTGCGACGCGCGCACGGTGCACGGAATAAGTCCGAACGACAAATAATGAAACCACACGGGTCAGAGCTCCTTGCTGGATTGTTGGGAAACGTCGCCGGCACGGCCGGATTCCGGCGAACCCAAAACAGTAAACAACTCTTCAAGAATTGTAATGGAATAAAAGAAAAGGAGAAGGGAGGAAGGATGGGGGAGAGAAGGCTTACCTCGATCTACAGAGGGGTCGTGAAGATCGACGATGTCGACGGAGCTCCGGTGCACGAACTGTAGAGGAACAGGCAATCAACAGAAAAGATTCTGTTAAGAAATAAAAGAAAGAAGAGGGAAAGAAGGAAGACGAGAAGGAAGATTGAGGAAGGGTGCTCACGTTGCTTTGTAGATGGGTCGAGATCGTCGACTGCGCTGATGGATCTCCGGCGAACTGTCTGCATGGAACCATCGGCCAAGCACAGAAAAAATATAAGGAAAGGAAGAAGAAGGAAGGAAGGAAGGAATGTGGAAACTCACCGCTACGTCGATCTGGAACTGTGGACGGCGACGAGATCACTCCGGTGATCGTCGCGGTGAGGAGACGTGAAGGCCTCGGCTGTGCACACTGGCGCTCGATGCGCGTGCAGGGAACGGAGAAGGAGAAGTGAGAAGGAGGTGAGGGTGACGAGATGCGATGAACGGCGACGGTCGCGTCGGCGTTGGGGCAACGGTGAGGGAAAACGAGGCGGCTAGGGTTTCAGGGAATGGGTTGAGCTATTCGAAGACGTCGCGGAAGAAGAAAGTATAAAGGGAGGTGAGAGAGAGATTGAGAGAGATAGAGAGGCGAGAGAGAGAGAGAGAGATTCTCTCACGAGAGGAGAGAGAAAATCTCGCAAGAGGAGAGAGAGAGAGTAACAGTGAGGAGAGATATGATTGGATTTTAGTGAATGAATAGGGAGGAGAGAGAGAGAGAAAGAGAAAGGAAGAAAGAGAGAGAGGGATATAGTTGGGCCCACGGGGAAAAGAATGGAGCGCTGCGATTGGATGAGGGGACTGTTAGGAGAAAGCTTGTGAAAGATTTTTGAGGGTTTAAAAAAATAATGCTGGTTAAAAAAATCTGTGATAGGCTGAGGGAGAATTTTATTTGGTTAAGAAATATTTTTATGGTTGTAAGATTTTAAATTTCGCTGGTTAAAATATTAAGAAAAATAGGATTTGACGCAAATGCAAAATATTTCAGAATTACGCCCGGGTCGGGTCCAAAAATTTGAATTTGAAATAAGAAAATTATTGGCGGGTTCCAAAATTTAAAATGAAGAATTTTATAATTAAAAAGCATACCCCCAAGAACGGACGCACGTACGTGCGCGTAGCCGTCCAAACACGTCCGTTTCACTGAACGGGACGAGAACACGATGCAAGGACGCTACCACAGGGTTAGGGATGCCGGGCTGGTCAAGACAAGTGTTTTTAATTTATTTTAAAAGACTTAAATTGTTATATTCAAGAATTTGAATTGTCGGGTAAAATTACACTAAGTTCAGCCAATCAAGATCAATGAAATAAATACTACACAACATTCAAACGGTAACCGAAATTAGTAGCATTGGGCTCGGTTGTTACAAAGTATCTGTAGCAAGGTATGTCTCTATACCTATCCATAATACCCTCCAGGTATATTGATGTATGCCAGATGTACAGGTAGATATGTCTCATATGTGTATATACCTATTACTAATGGTACACTGCCTTATAGGTATATGGGTAACTAGTATGTAAGCATGTTATGGCATATGTGTAAGCATGTAGGTATACATGTATACTATATGTCATATGCATAAAGAAATAAACATCAATGTCTCAATGTCCATATCCAAACAATATTATATCTATACGGGTGTTGTGCGTGACATGGCAATTATTGACGGTGTGTGTGGCATACAATCGGTGCTCATGCAACAAGAGCCGTCAATAATATGTACAGTGTCCTAAGGGTACTAGTCTAAGCACAACAATTAACTAAGCAATAAGGTGTATGCGCAATTCTAAATATGAAATAGAATGTGCGACAAGTCAAGTCATCTCTAACCCAGACGCATAACGCCATGCGGGCGATTCCCCTGTAGATGTTAAATCTACTCACCAACGCTCCTGGCTAAGTGAAGTCTACCACCTGTTTTCCTTTCGTCGCAGCGTCCAAAGTCCCCGCCTGTGAACCTAAAATTTCACAAACATAACACATAAGCTAAATATCCTGAAACGACGAAAAGACAACGAAACGCAAGGATAACGCCCGGAAAAATGCACTGCGCACTTAGCGCATCTATCGCGCACGACATCGGCCAAAAACACTAACTAGGGTCGCTAAACTACGAAACACCATGTCAAGACTCCGATCGTCCCGATTGCGCAACACAATAAAATAAAATACGAGGAATATAATAGATATAATCTCGCAACGATTAATTGAAACCATGTCGGAAAAACCCCGAATCCTAGCAAACAACTTATCGCAATATTTCGCACTAGAATCAAGCTAACACATTTCTAGCGATTACAAATATCTTATATTAGCTTAACTAAGCTATCCAAATCATTTTCTTATTTTTTACACTTGCTAATTAAGTTTTAGCAAAAACCTAGTAAGCAAAATCCTTAATTAAACAAAGTAGTAATTAACAATAATTATCATTTTCAACTAGGTTAAGCTTTTCCTAATAACAAATTAACACTTCAATTAACATTAAACACTTAATCAAGTTTTACCCTAACTTGAATTTCATAAAAATTATGAATAATGAATTTATCATGATTTAAAAGCTATATTAAATATATAATTAGCTAACTTAAATAGCTAGATTAAGATTTAAGCAATTAATTAAGGATTAAGGTAAGAGTTTATACCTCTTCAAGAAAAATTTCAAGCACAAGATTCCATCAACTTAGCCTCCAAAAAATCCAATTTTTCATGAAGAACAAGCAAGTTTTGTAAAAGGAATTGATGGTTTAATTTTTATTTAGGAATTTTTGGATTTATTTTGGGATTTTTTATGAGTTTTTGATCTTGGAAAAAGAAGAAATGAGCTTGGAAAAATTTGGGACAGAAATGGGGGAATATAGGTCGGCCAAGGTGAGGGGGGGGGGGTGTTTGTGTAAGAAAAATGGAGAAGTTTCTAACAAAAATACAATAAATGCTTCATTTAATGCAATTTTGCCACCTTTCATTTTCTTTTCTTTTCTTTTTAAAAAAAATAATTCCATTGACAAAAAAAAATCTAGATATTTAAAAAGAAGGTTCTAAAATAATTTTAGTGATGATTTCTAATGATTCTCATTTAGAAGAAATTTCCCGATTTACGTGCATATTTTACCAGCTAAAATAATATTTTATTTGGGAAAAATTCTATCTGAACCAAAACCTCCCATATACCCCCAAAGTTCGCACACTAGCTTTATTTTAGCTAAATTAGGTGCCCGCAAGTTTCTACGGACGTTTGATCGAAATCGGGTTAAAACGGAAAATACCGACAATTTTGCCCTAAAACGGAAAAATTCGCAAAACGATTTCTGAAACGTTACAATCTTCCCCCCTTAAAGAAATTCGATCTCCAAATTAAAATTCATCTACACGTACCTTCAAGAAGATGAGTACAAAACTCCCAAATCTCGCTCGCAGCTTGCCAAGTGATTACCTCACTATACAGCTACGCCAAAGAACCCTCATAAACGGCAAGTCCCTTGACCGAAGTTCCTTCACCAGCCGATCCACTATAAATAGCGGCTGCTGGTGAACAAAAGATCGCGTCCAAGCTAATTGGTCTGATGCTGAATCATGTGAAAAAGGTCATGAAGGTAATTGTGAAGTATCGACACAAGGAATACGGGGTGAATACCCAAAAATCTGGGCGGAAGTGCCAAATTATAGGCAACGGAACCAACTCGCTTGAGGATCTCAAAAGGACCTACAATCCCGGTATAAGCTTCCCAAAACTCAACACGTCATTCATCGGAAAAACCCGTAGGAATACATGATCTCCCACTACGAACTCAAGTCTGCGACCACTACGGTCGGCATGTTGGAGATAGTGTCCTCAAAGTCAATTATTGGATCACTGGCACGTGATTGTAATGATTGAGGGATGACCTATTCCGGTAGGACAGTCTTACTCAAGATGATAGTATGCTATCTGATTTATCTTTATCATCGTGTACTGCTTTAGGCGACCTTACAGGTCGCTATTACACGTTGATAGAGCCCCTAGGATTCTTGCTTGACTGCCAGCAGTATGAGGGCGATCATATACGTGGGAGCTGGTAGTCTATAAGCACATTCTTAAAAGGTCCCTAGTCGTGGGAGTTTCGAGACAGGGCATCGATACTCCAGAGTAGACTAGTGTATACAGTCGAGACCCCGACGAGGGGCGGTGGCCGGTCTCACAAGCCACTGGTGTCAGTTGGTTCACCTAAGATGTATACAGGTGCTCATTGGGTTATGAGTACACCGGACATGACTCGCCGGGAACATGCTAGTTGGTCTTATACCTGACGTCAGATAGCAGTTCCCTGGTGACATGTGTATAGGTTAGTTCATCGACCTGAGGATCGTCATTTGTCTCGTGTGAGTTCCCACTGTACTTTGATTACTACCCTACCACGCTCAAAGGAGACGTGCAAACTGGTTTTAGTTGGGTACAGTCTCGAGCCATATGGAGGCAGTGAGCGGATCTGCAGGGGTTCGTCTCTCCCGGTATTGGGGGTAAGGTCGCGCTGTGTCTAGGAGGGCAATTACACGAAGCCCTCGGCCGAGGCAGGGGATTTACTGGTAGGTATTCCGGTAGTATCTCAGGGTGTTCTGGGCTACACTCCGACACGACTTGTACCGCTTTTGGGGATCTGACTTTTACCAACCCCCTAGGCCCGCCATGCGATGCTCATAGACGAACGGACCGGACTGTACGGATATTGTCACTGACAGGCTCAGTAGGGTGTCAGGATGAGTTCGCTCATCGACGTCCCTTTTTGTCAATACCTGGTAGCACGTTACGTATAGGCTAATACCTCTGACGTGCTAGTGGTTAAATCCACAACCAAAGTATTAACGAGTCTTTAGAGTCCCCCACAGACCAGTTTCTCAAGTTTCGGGCGAAACGCTGTAGAGGCCGTATGGAGATATGGCAGGGTTCGATAAGATACGTGCGGTATTGCACGGATCATGATCGGACGGATTAATACTAGCGGGCTTTGGTTTAAGCCGGATCCTAGTATTATACAGTGTAGATTTGTCTCATTGCATTTGTATTTCGGTCGGAATACAAATGCGGGTATGTATATACAGTAGCGGGGTTTTCCTGTAATTTATTACGGGATCAGTTTTCTGGAGTTGCCAGTTTGCTTTCTGTTTCAGCCATTTTCTTTTGTATCTTTCATTGGCCGAAGATTGGTGGAGGAGGGCTTATTTGCATTTATGCAAATTAGCAATTTGGAGGGTTGTCTTTGCATATTGTTGCATCATGATGGTTTCATGATGGTGCACTTTCATTGACTTCTTGACTTGATCATTACTTGACTTTTGGAGTAATGATGATGGGTTTTGATTAGGTTGTTGGAGTGTTGAATTTGGTTTTTGATCATGATTCATCATAAGCCTTTTTCTCTCTCACTCTTGCATGATTGATACACACTCCCCCCTTGAGTTTTTCCTCTCTCCCTCTTGTATTATGGCCGACCAAGTTTGAAGTGGGGGCTGTCCAAATTTTTGAAGGGGGTTTTTCATCTCTTTTGCCTTGTAAAAACCCCTTAGCTCATCTCCAAAGTATAGTTCAATTCCTCCACCAAAAGGCAACTCCATACAACCTCCATGAGACACTACACTACACTTATTCTACAACAAATCTTGGGCACGTTGGCTCGCCAACTTCGTGACCGAGTTGCCTCGGTCCAGAGGTGGGAGCCCGTAAAAGAAGCCGGCGACGTGGTGCCCTTCCGGCGAGGAGGTGGAGACCAGACATTCCGCGGGAGATCGGGACGACGACGAGAAGACCGAAGGACACGGATCGCTTGGTATATCTCTCTACCCGTTCTTTAGTTAGATAGAATTAGTTTAATGGCCCGATCCGGGAATTTTGTGCGCGGTGGTGCCGGTTCATAAGTTAAAGTAAATTTTCGCTTCCGCATTTTGGTCTCGGAAAGACGGCCAGGACGCCGCCGTGCACTTACACTGGTATCAGAGCCACGCCATTAACCTAGTCTAGCTTTGTCTAATGTGTTTACATTTCCGATCGAACAAAAATTCCAAAATCCGCGTTTTCAATGCATCAGGTTTCTGTCGAAATATTTTTAGCTCGAAATTTTTTTCAGTATGTTGCAGAAGTACATGCAGGAAGTTTTAAGAATTCTGGAGAAAAATGGTGGCGTGACACTGTAGAACCGCCGCGGAACCGCGGCCAAAACCCCCTTGGGGCCGCGGTTCCGCCGCAGTACAGTGCCCTCACTGCACCAATTTTGTACAGAGCTCTTTAAATAGGGAAATTGGGGTTTTGGAATATTCTTTTTGGGTCCAGAATTTCTTTAAGTGCTACAGTAGTGCTTGGGGGACCACTTAGGAAAATTTGATCGATTGAAAATTTTAAACACATTAGTTCACAGTATTTACATTATATCTGCGATCGTGAATGTCACTTGATCGGTAGATTCTGTCTAACTGCTATAGCCCGGTTAGACGGATTTGCGAATGTGACATTCACGTTGATGTTCTGTATTGTGCTGTGATGTTGCGGATTGGTCGTGGGGGATAGCCTGGTTGCAATGTCAGTACAGTTTGGTTTTTTTTTTATGCATTTGATGTTGCGGGGCGAGCGTCCGACATGTGGACTGCCGTCACTGCCTGTTTGTATATTATTCTTTTGGGGCACGACCAGGTTGAGGTCGATGTACCCGTTGTATGTATATTTTACTTTCTGTACTAGGATTACCCCGCGGTGGGGTGCACGGATAGCCGGGTTCTAGAGGGAAACGGGCCGGCATCTCATGGCATTGAGACGGAGGGGGCTTCACTCTAGAATTGTCGGGCTATTCGCCGCACTCGTAGGGGGTACAGGTTGACCCAGGAGGGGTGCCCAAGTTACCGGATTCCGTGAAGTGCTGGGTGGTCCATTCACGGTGCTGAAGGGGACTGCCTCGCTTCAGGTTTTGGCGGGTAACTTGCCGCGCCCGTAGGGGTCTAGGATTTCATTGCACAGGCTATCCACACGACCAGGGGAACGTCGGGTTTCAGTAGCGGCTCTGTGAAACCCGGGGATCCCAGATATCTGTATTGTTCTGTGATGCTTATTACATTTCTGTGATGTTGCATTTTATCACGCCTTGAGCGAAATATTATATATTGATATATATACTAGTAGATGTTGTATATGTTTTGCATCCGCGCTAGTCCAGTCCCCGCTCTGTCGTTAGTTAACTAACCTAACGGGTAATGACGGGACCCAGTGGCGAATGCGGATGGCATATACGTACGTCATTATTTTCGTTCTTTATTGGTGTGATCAATTGATGGGACTGCATTGATTCGGATCAATGCAAGTTAAAAACAAACCTATTCTGATGTTGTTGGAACAATTTTTCAAAAAGCTGTTATTGCAATGACGTTCTCTTTTGTTTTGCACAGTGGTATTCGGTTATGAATATCCAGCACCTCAGTCGACGAGGCAAGGGCCGAGATCCCTTCACCGGGAGTGACCCCTTGGACAGAAGTTTGCGTCAGGGCAATAACTTCACTATAGCCGATTACTTTTGCTTTGCATCGTGGTATTCAGTTGGAATATCCTGCACCTCATTCTACGGGGAAAGAGCCGAGATCCCTTCACCGGGAGTGACCTCTTTAGCAAAGGTTTTCGTCACTATATTTTTATAAAGCTATCCAGTTCCTTCAACGATATCAAGTTCATTACGTTAAAGGTTTTTCGTCAGAAACCATTCGTAGCCCTCCGTCGTTTCAGACGGGTAGCACGTAGTATTCATGCTATGTTTGTTGGCCTTCGTCAAGGCATAGTGTATGGTAGCTGCTTGTTGCCTTTCTGCAGCATAGATAGATGCGTTGGTTTGGGACAGTCGTATAGCCTTGTTGGCCTTCGTCAAGGGCTTGTGCGGGTGGGTTCAAATCAACCTGGAGAATGACGGGTAGAACTTGACATATGACTTATGATTTGTTGGCCTTCGTCAAGGTCATAAGAGCATGGGGCAAAAATCACATCGGGAGTTTCTAAAGAAACTGAAACTTGCCAGATATGCGCATACCTTCTGGAGTGTGATAACGTGAGCGAAGTCCGTCACGTTATCATGCGATGATAGTTGGATCCCGATTCCCATTGATGAGTTGGTTTACTCCTCGGGTGATCCCGACTAATTCTTCTTTCAGGTTTGGAGGAGAATTTGATGGTACAGTGGGAGGTTTCCAGATTAGATAAATTGGTAACCATTCTGATCTAGGTTAGAGTGCACGTTGAGTGTTTCTTTTCTCTCTCTCTTTGGCAGCGACCATGACCCGACCCTAGACTATGACTCAGTGACCAAGTTGACCGAACCTTCTTAAACACTGGCTTTTGGATTGTCAAAGTTGCAAACCTCTTTGCCACTCCTACTTTTACCCTTTTCTCCAGGACACCCCGTATTACTATGAACGTCCACTTCCATTGGACAAAACCATCGTATGGTTATATACGAACTCGAAGGAATTTATTCGAGGATGGTTTCCGGTTCTGGAGAAAACGAATAGGACTATTCAGTGGTCTTTTCCTTTTTCCTTCTCTCAGGTTGCGAGTACTCCTTGGTTTAGGAGATAGTACACCTATTACGCAAATTGGATAGTCTTCTTCCAAACCTTAGGCTGGTGCCGAACGGTGGAGAATGAAGAAAACCAATAAGCATAACGATGGTGTACAGAAGGAATTAAGTAAAGACATATCAAGGGATTAGTAAGAGGGCAAAGTAAATTGCGACCGATATTCACGACCAAACCAAGTATTTCTTCGCCAATCCTAAAATCACCTTTGTATTTCTCCAGAACACTACGTATCACTACGAAGATCCACAGTTTATTGGATACTCCATCGTATGGTTATATACGAACTCGAAAGGAACTTGTTCCAGTTCGGGGATGGATTCTGGTTCAGGAGAAATAGGAATAAGGTTTATTCGGTTGTCTTTTATCTTTACCTTTTCTCGCATTACGAGTGCTCCTAGGATTAGGACAGCACACCCATTATGCTTATTGGATAGTCTTATTCCAAACCATAGGCTGGTGCCGAACGGTAGGGAAGGAAGAAAACCATTTGGCCTAAAGGGGTGTACAGAAGGTAATGACTAAAGACATATAAAGGGATTTGGAGAGATGGCAAAGAATTATACGGTTACAGCTGTGAATCTGATAATGGAAGAGGCATTACTAGGAATACCGGGATACCCCATCGAAACATTTCAATGTTTCAGTTTCACTGTGTACTGTTAAAAGAAAACTGATTTTCCAATTAGTCTTTACTCCAGGGTATGTATTTACCAGGAATGATTCTCACATCTGTATGGTTTTACAGATGATGAGTGTGAGTAAGTTATTGGGAATTGGGTGATCATCCTCATTATATCGGGATTTGTTGTAATCGGTGATATTTGAGGAAGTCACCTAGGTTGTTTGCCGGACGACAGATATTTGGTTTTGAATATCCATTGTTATGCACCAATTTCAAATTGATATATCTGTACGTCTATTTTTATAGAGTGAGATATACCTTTTTGAAATTATTTCTATGACATTTACCTATATCAGTGGATGGTTAGGTAAGGAGCATTAAACAGCGGTGTAATTCTTCATAACCATAGTACAGTTTTCAACCTACGACACGCAGGGAATGAGTTATTAGACTCAAGGGACTTATACAGAGTATTGTATGCTGTCCAGCGTCCATGAGGACATGGGGGTTGGTTCTCGTACTATATTCGGTTTACTTATGACTTCTCTAGTTTTTAGACAAGTGTTTCGTAGAAACGCAAGGTCCGAATTTTGAGAAGTTATAGGTATATGAATAAAGTAGAAAACTAGGTATTGCAAGTATCGGGATTCTTCAAGGTGATCGAAGATGTAGATACTTGTGTATGGTATTCAGTTGATAGTAATGGTTAAGAGAACTTGTTTCTCTTTCAGGTTACTCATAATTGGAAGCATTCCTAAGTTGAGTAACGCTGATCGGCCTCTTTCCATTTACTTGACATGCACTGGAGACAGCTGCATGACTTGAATCTGGTTCAATTAAATCAGTGCCTCTGTTTCTGTATTGAATACAGAACAGTTCATATCTTGACATTGTTAAGGTACGGGGAGTTGTCCGGCTTATGCTTAAAACCAGACTCTGGATAACTCAAGCCACTTTCTGTAATGGCTGTTTGTGGGTTGACCCAGGCTATGACGAGGGTTAACTTTCTACCATCTGGAAGATCAATAGTGATATTGTTCTTGACTCGCCACAGTTTTAACAAAAATGGATTTTTTCAGAAAACAGTAGTGGGAGTATGGTAGAACTGGAAGTGATTCCAGAACCGCAAACGATTACTGAAGATTTAATAAGAACCTAAAGATTCAATCTGGTTTGACATTCCATTGGCCACTCCACAGATACGGTGGGTAACCTCAGGCACCCGAGAGGTACTCCAGTAGCCTCAAGGACGGTGACAGGGAGGTTCTTGTTTACCCAGACTTGCCATTGCTGTTGTTCCAGACTGTGAGACCCGGCAGGAGGATGAGTATAGCGTCGTTCTAAACTGGCTTTAGAAGTGTACGTCTATATGACTCTGCCAGAGGGTTGTCGTGGTCAGTGGGAGCAGCGGAAGCATAGCGGAAAAGTGGCTTATGTCTATTTATAGACTAAAGCAGATATAGCGGAGATAGATCATCTATTTCTGATGTGACAGTCATAGGTTTGACTTCATCAGAATAGGGGATGGATCAGTTGAGAAGGCAGTAGGGTGTGATATCCTGGTATTTGGATGACATACACAGAGTAGGAAGTGAAGTTCCTATACTACGATCGGTTATACATTGGTTGTCACACAGTAATTTCTCCACACGGGACTTGGATATTATATCAAGACATACTGGTTACTGGATCTATGGTTTTAGATCTAGATTTGGGTAGTTTCCCAATCTGGGTACTTAGACAGCATTCTAAGAGTATTTAGAATGGACGACTCCTGGCACGGTAGTGTACCTACAGGTGATGGAGTCACCCTCTCTAAAGGTGTCTTACAGACTAAAGGGGAGAGGGATGTGCATGATTGGCAGATCACTTGCTTAGGCAATTGAGTCAATCATGAGATGTCAAGTACCACACCAGATATTGTTTTTCCAATAGATGCAATAAGTTGATATTGATCCAATCTTGGAGAAACAGTCAGAAGTAGTTTTAGAACATAAGTGGATGTTCTAGGGATATGATAACGACAGCCTCTTTTGGGAGACAGTTATCATTCCAGGCTTCCAAGGTGACCTGGATGACAGAGAGGTTGTCAGAGTTATAGTTTTCCTTCTGACGAGGGACAGTATTTTGGACAGGTGGTCCAAGGGGATACTGAGGGAGGCATGACGCAGGATACTGATTAAGTTCAGTTGACGATACAGTCTAAGAAGTTTGGATTTGGAGTTCATTTATGAGCTAGGTCCCATCAGACATCCAGACACATTCTAAGACAGGTATTGCTCATTTCGGGAGATGGCTTTCTCCGCGAACTTGAGATATAGAGAGACATAGAAAGAAACATCAAAGCGGATCCACTCACTGAGGCTATTCCTCGAATGCAATAGTTTCGCAAACAGACTTTGTGAAACTGATTAGTAGAGGAATTGGGTGTTCGGTATCACACGAGTTGTGAGTATGTGACATCGCAATAATTAGCCTTGAGTGCAAGTGGGAGATTGTTGGAGATAGTGCCCTCAGAGTCAATTATTGGATCACAGGCACGTGATTGCAATGATTGATGGAGGACCTATTCCGGTAGGACAGTCTTACTCAAGATGATAGTATGCTATCTGGTTTATCTTTATCATTGTGTACTGTTTTAGGTGACCTTACAGGTCGCTATTACACGTTGATAGAGCCCCTAGGATTCTTGCTTGACTGCCAGCAGTATGAGGGCGATCATATACGTGGGAGCTGGTAGTCTATAAGCACATCCTTAAAAGGTCCCTAGTCATGGGAGTTTCGAGACAGGGCATCGATACTCCAGAGTAGACTAGTGTATACAGTCGAGACCCCGACGAGGGGCGGTGGCCGGTCTCACAAGCCACTGGTGTCAGTTGGTTCACCTAAGATGTATACAGGTGCTCTTTGGGTTATGAGTATACCGGACATGACTCGCCGGGAACATGCTAGTTGGTTTTATACCTGACGTCAGATAGCAGTTCCCTGGTGACATGTGTACAGGTTAGTTCATCGACCTGAGGATCGTCATTTGTCTCGTGTGAGTTCCCACTGTACTTTGATTACTACCCTACCACGCTCAAAGGAGACGTGCAAACAGGTTTTAGTTGGGTATAGTCCCGAGCCACATGGAGGCAGTGAGCGGATCTACAGGGGTTCGTCTCTCCCGGTATTGGGGGTGAGGTCGCGCTGTGTCTAGGAGAGCCATTACACGAAGCTCTCGGCCGAGGCAGGAGATTTACTGGTAGGTATTCCAGTAGTATCTCAGGGTGTTCTGGGCTACACTCCGACACGACTTGTACCGCTTTTGGGGGTCTGACTTTTACCAACCCCCTAGGCCCGCCATGCGATGCTCATAGACGAACGGACCAGACTGTACGGATATTGTCACTGACAGGCTCAGTAGGGTGTCAGGATGAGTTCGCTCATCGACGTCCCTTTTTGTCAATACCTGGTAGCCCGTTACGTATAGGCTAATATTTCTGACGTGCTAGCGGTTAAATCCACAACCAAAGTATTGACGAGTCTTTAGAGTCCCCCACAGACCAGTTTCTCAAGTTTCGGGCGAAACGCTGTAGAGGCCGTATGGAGATATGGCAGGGTTCGATCAGATACGTGCGGTATTGCACGGATCATGATCGGACGGATTAATACTAGCGGGCTTTGGTTTAAGCCGGATCCTAGTATTATACAGTGTAGATTTGTCTCATTGCATTTGTATTTCGGTCGGAATACAAATACGGGTATGTATATATACAGTAGCGGGGTTTTCCTGTAATTTATTACGGGATCAGTTTTCTGGAGTTGCCAGTTTGCTTTCCGTTTCTACCATTTTCTTTTGTATCTTTCATTGGCCGAAGATTGGTGGAGGAAGGCTTATTTGCATTTATGCAAATTAGCAATTTGGAGGGTTGTCTTTGCATATTGTTGCATCATGATGGTTTCATGATGGTGCACTTTCATTGACTTCTTGACTTGATCATTACTTGACTTTTGGAGTAATGATGATGGGTTTTGATTAGGTTGTTGGAGTGTTGGATTTGGTTTTTGATCATGATTCATCATAAGCCTTTTTCTCTCTCACTCTTGCATGATTGATACACACTCCCCCCTTGAGTTTTTCCTCTCTCTCTCTTGTATTATGGCCGGCCAAGTTTGAAGTGGGGGCTGTCCAAATTTTTGAAGGGGGTTTTTCATCTCTTTTGCCTTGTAAAAACCCCTTAGCTCATCTCCAAAGTATAGTTTAATTCCTCCACCAAAAGGCAACTCCATACAACCCCCATGAGACACTACACTACACTTATTCTACAGCAAATCTTGGGCACGTCGGCTCGCCAACTTCGTGCCCGAGTTGCCTCGGTCCAGAGGTGGGAGCCCGTAAAAGAAGCCGGCGATGTGGTGCCCTTCCGGCGAGGAGGTGGAGACCGGACATTCCGCGGGAGATCGGGACGACGATGAGAAGACCGAAGGATACGGATCGCTTGGTATATCTCTCTACCCGTTCTTTAGTTAGCTAGAATTAGTTTAATGGCCCGATCCGGGAATTTTGTGCGCGGTGGTGCCGGTTCATAAGTTAAAGTAAATTTTCGCTTCCGCATTTTGGCCTCGGAAAGACGGCCGGGGCGCCGCCGTGCACTTACACGGCATAAGACCTCTGTCTGCACTGGGCTATCATCATCCTGACCTGAACCAACTGGATCATTTCTGAAATCTCTAGACTAGCCGGGGTCCAAAAATCCTAATCTCGCAGAGTCAGAAAAACAGACTGGAGATCGACACCACCTTAACAAACAAAACTTAAAGGTTGCCAATTGGAGTGCCTCCTGATAACAGCTATCGAAGGAGAATCCTAACAATGGAAAGTGACGATCCTAACTGCCGACAACAATTAGTACGCACGCACATGCATATCCTCCAGGGTCGGTATAGCCCGCTCTCACAAAACCATCATTCTGCGGATGGAAAGGCGGAGCTAAAGCTCAACTAGTACCCAAGGCTTCCTGAAGCTCCTGCCCAAGACGGCAAGCGAATAGGGTGCCCTATTTGGATACGACCCATGAAGGAACTCCGTGCAACGCACAACTTAACAAAGGACAACTGAGCAAACTGAGCATAACCGGAAAAAAAACACCGAATGGAGTCACACCCTATCTAGACCGGGGTAGACACCACAATGAAATTCGTGGAGATCTGCTCCCATTTCCACTTCGGAACGGTTAAAGGTTGCAACTCTCCAGCCGGTCTCAAATGCTCAACCTTAGCACGCAACAAGACAGACACCCTGAAACGAAATCCGAAACTTCACTCTTCACCCCTGCCCACCCGTAACTATCTCATAAGTCATGCTACAAATTGGTGGAACTTGAATGAACACCAAAAGTTGACTGATGTGCCTGCTCTAGGATTTCGCGTCTCTGCCCATCAGCAACAGGTACACAAACGCGTCCCTAAACGTAGCACACCTTGGTCACAAATCAAGGACTCTGAATCATTACCCAGCCAAGTATCTCTGACGAACGAGCATCGGCGGGCAGTGCCCCGCGAAAGCGATTAAGGAAAAGTGGTCGGGCGCGGACATGAGCAAGCTGTCCCCTCAGTAGAGGCGAACTTTAGCTGTACTCAACGATCGAACAAGAACTGTAAATCTGCAGAAGACTATCTCAACAATCAAAATCCGCTGCAGGAAGATGTACATTAAGCTCTGGTGGTCCGTGAAAATCTGCCATGACTCTTCGAAGAAGTAGTGTTTTTCAAATTTCCAACGCAAAACCACCGCGGCCATCTCCAGATCATGAGTGGGATATCCTGCTCGTACTTCCTCCAACTGTCGGGAAGTAAAAGCGATAACTCTATAGTGTCACCTCAGTACACGGTCGAGCCCCACTCGCGAAACATAACAGTTAATAACAAGGTCGCCCGAACCAGAAGCAAAGAAAGAACTGATGCAGTTGTTAACCGGGTCTTCAATTGCCGAAAACTCCTGTAACAACCGAGCCCAATGCTACTAGTTTCTGTTACCGTATGAATGGTGTATGGTATTTATTTCATTGATCCTATTTGACTGTTGCTAGTATAAATTTTACCCGACAATTCATTTCTGCATATAACAATTTAAGGAATCTAAAATAAAATTAAAAATATTCGTCATGGCATGCTTGACACCCCTAACCCTGTTGTAGCGTCCGTGCATCGTGTTCTCGTCCCGTTCAGTGAAACGGGCGAGTTTGGACGGCTACGCGCACGTACGTGTGTCCGTTTTGGGGGTATGCTTTTTGTTTGTAAAATACTTCATTTCAAATTTTGGATCCCGTCTAAAATTTTCTTATTTAAATTTCAAATTTTTGGACCCGACCCGGGCGCAATTTGGAAATATTTTACATTTGCGCCAAATCCCAATTTCTAAGATTTTAACCGTCGATTATATTTAAAATTAAACCCAGAATATTTTTTCCTTTCCTTAAAATCTTTCACAAATTTCTTTAACAGCCAATCAACACTCTTAAACCCCCGTGGGCCCCACCTTCTCTCTCTCTCTTGCTTTTTCCTCTCTCTTTCTCTCTCTCTCTCTCTCTGGCACTACGTGCCAAGCTTCTCTCTCCTCCCCAATTCTCTCTCCTCTCGATCTCTCTCTCTCTCTCCTCTCGCAATCCCTCTCTCTCTCTCCCCGTCTCTCTCTCTCTCTCCCTATATCTTTCTTTCTCCTCTATATATATTTCTTTCTCCTCCTCAAATTCTTTTCCTTCAACAGAACCCAACCTCGCGTACCCTAGCCGCCTCGTTCTCCCTCGCCCTTCGCCGCCGTAGCCCAACGCCGACGCCATCACCACCGGCCTCGTCGTCTCCTCGCCCTCGTCACACCCACATCCACTTCTTCTTCTACCGTGCACCCTGCACCGGCAACCACGGCCACCTGCACACCGCCTGCACCTCGTGGGATCGCCGCCGGCGATCTCGATCCGTCCCCCTGGCCTCGTGCATCCTTCGGTGAGTGTTTTCTTCTCCTTCTCCTCTCCTCCTCTCTTCTCCTTTCTTCTTCTTCTTCTTCTCGGTTCATGCTTTCTTGATCTGTAGGTTTCCGTCACTGTCATCGTAGGCCTACCGCCGGAGCTCCGTCGACATGATCGGCGACCACAACCTCCCCACAGATCCTCGTGAGCACCCCCTTCTCTGTCCTCCTTCCTTTCTTCTTTATTTTCTTTTCTTTTCTTGTTGCATTCTTGATCGTTCACTGTTTTTGTATCTCGCCGAAATCCGGCCGTGCCGGCGGCGTGTCTCGACGATCCAGCGAGATACCCTGACCTGTGTGGTTCTACTGTTCGTCGTTTGGGTTCATTCCGTGAACCGTGCGCCCGTCGCAAGATTTTCCCCGCCGACGGTTAACGTTCCGTTTTCCCGATTCGCGACCCGTCGAGGCAAGTACCCCTTGCTACATGCTAAATAATATTTACATATACATTGATGACACCCTAAACTTGCAATTCAACTTTAGTACTAGAATTTCCCATTTCGTGTTCAATGTTGTTATATATCATTTTATTCTCCCAAACTTGAAACCTACCGTTTGCAATTACTGTATTAAACCTAATAATCACATTTACATGTTTTAATCACACTTTCACTAATGACGTAGCCTATGGCACTTTCTCTATAGTTTTACTTTATTCGGACACTCGTGTACATTTAACCTGTATTAACTGTAATTTCATCCATTGAACCTATATATATATATCATTGCATCCATGAAATTCTTAAACTTGTTAACATGATTTAACGGCCCTAACTGTCATATCGTATTCTTATAATGTTGAAATCACCTCTGAAACACAACTGATAACTATGCTGCTATTTAATCGAAGCTTCTTTATTGTTTAATTCGTTGCTTAGAGTTATGTTGTTGATAACCATGCTTGATTATGTAACTGTGTATGAGCACACCCATGATATCGTTTACATCTTGACCTGACTTGCTACATACATATTGATTGACACGATATGGTACCGTGTACTGCTTGACTTGGCCTGATGTACCATGACTTGACCCGTTACCTGATCTTGTGCCTAATGCCAACAAACCTGACATGTAGTCCTCACGGACCGTTCCTGTTGTCTATCCAGACAAACCTGCTTACTTAATCCTGTGTTGGCATTAGTTCTTGATTACGGAATATCTGACTTGACATACACATATAACTTGGGGGTATGGGGAAATCAAAGGTGAAACCTGACTTGTAACTTAACAGTTCACTACTTGTTCTGATCAGTTTTAGAGGCTAGGCCAGCCTTGGAATGATGCTGCTGACATCATTCATCTGTACATATTCCAGTTTAGTGCCTAGCGGCATGTCTCGGTTTCAGCCCGAGAATCTGGGCCGTGGTCCCGGGTATGCATGGGATACTATTGAGTTACATCGATGATTCATCAATTGATTTCAAAGACTTTAGAACAGAAAACTTGATAGAACAGTTTAGTTTACCCACTGCACACTACCCTGCACTGCCCTGATTTATATTATTGTTACCCTTGCTTTATTCATGTTTATATTCGCATTGCCTGTTACACTGTTCATATGTTATTACTTGATGACATGATGCGCTGACGTCTGAGTTTTGCATGGCCCAGATTCCGTACCGCTGTTGCAGTCCGAGCAGGAGTACTTCAGTCAGCAGGCTGAGCTGTGAGGTGTCAGTATTTTAGTTAGTCCTTTATTTTCCTGCATTTTATTTCCTGATGTGAGCCCGCATTATGGGACGTACATTCCAGTTACTTGTATTGGATCTTTTGCTTCCGCATTTTTATTCTTATTGACTCATGTTATCTTGGATTATAGACATGTTTTAGATAGTTTTATTTTGTTCTTGATATCTCTACAGCCGTAATGTGACTGTGGATGGATACTTCCTACCTACAGGTAGTATGGATGGCTATGTCACGTGCCCATTTTAGCGTACTCTGGGAAGCGGGGCGTGACATGGTTCTTTTGGTATCAGAGCCATAGGTTAGTCGGGTTGATTCTTTTGTAGTTGGGTATTGTACCTAATACACGAATCAGAATACCCGTGTTTAGGAAACATGTCCTGCCACCTTGCCATTTTACCATTCTTGAATCACATTCTTCCTGATTATATCTTTTACGATGTGCAAACTTCCTTTGCATATCAACTCGAAAACCTGATTCCTTGTTATCTCTAGGTGTCACGCCTCGCTTCCCAAAATACAGGATACGAGGGATTGACAAGGCCAGCCATGCTCCTACGGTCAAGGAAAAGTCCTGCCGTAGTCACACTTCGGCTTCTAGTTTTTCATGGTAAACAGTAAATGATGCACAGGTAATGAGAAATACAGTAACTGAATGAAACAATGTAAAGAACTGACCTTATGGGAAACCAAGGATATAACTCTGGATAGCAAATCGAGGTGTCTGTGATATACGTCTAGTCCTGGTCCAGGCTAAATCTTCTCCTCACACTGAGCATGCATACTCAGGTCGTCAGAGCGACACAATAGCAATACAATATATATAAAATCATGTGACAATTCTAACAGGGATAATAGATATGTATAACAGTAGATCAATGGCAGTATGGGTATGAACATACAGTAATCAATGCAGCGGAACAGTAAAAGCAGTAGAATGATATGCCACGTATGTCAACACAGTAAGTAAGGTATATCAATGACAGTATCCCTATCAGTCTCTAAGTCTCACTGTACAGGTCACTAAGCCTATCGTCAGTCCAAGTGTGAGAGTCAACCACTCGCAAGTGTCCTCCACCCAAGGGTAGAACCCAAGGGCAAGGGACCACGGGCCCAACATGTATATCACGGTAATAATCACGTACCAAAACTCCATATATCTCCCTAAATATATAAGCCGGAATGGGACTCCCGAGAATCTGTTGAACTCACACTCAAACTACCCCACACCCCGTGGTCTACATCAAACGCTAACCATAACCCTAAATACTAATCGGTCCGTGACAAGTCTGCGCGAGAACTGGAGGCAGGACCTCCATCAAGCCCGTCCCGACTAATACCTAAGATAAATGGCAGTGTCTGGTGCCTTATCTGTGACACCCATGCAAGAGCTTCCATAAGTGTCCCATACCACTTATAGTCACACGTACACGCATCCCACAGACGTCGATAATACAAAAGAATAATAAGGTTCACTGATTGTGTACAAGTACGTATCACTTTCACTTAATCACTTATACACGAACACTAACGTACTTGTCACAATCATCACTAATACCTAACACTGGGTAATGCACGTTATCACTAGGTTATCAATGCAATGACATGTGTATGATATGATGCGTAAACAGTATATACAGCAGGATTAGGGTGTCATGAATCGGTAATCTACCACTTGCATAATTTATCATAAATCACACGGTTACAATTTAGTGAAACGATGAACATATAGTAATTAGTATGTTCAGTTATCTATCCATCGAATTTAGTTTCACGCCAATCGGGTTTCAGGATCATTAATTATAGCCATTTCATTTTAAGCGTTCACGGCTGGAAATCCGGTTTCAGAATCGGCAGTCCGTTTCGCAACGCATTTTAATCCCAATTGGGATTTGATTTTAGTGACGCTACAGTTGGATGAAATCTAGGGTTTTCAGTAAGGTATTCAACACAATAGACGGATATTCAATCGCATCTGTACGTCAGGAGTTATACACTGTTTAACATTAATATGTCATCTCAGAATCTGTTCTGGACTGTTATACATCCTCATCTATTAAATTACAGATTAAATAACAAACGATAACGAAACAGGATGAAACCACTTGTGTTGTCTAGCTAACACATTCACCTATAATAAACAGCAGAGTTCCATAACCTACGAGTTAAGGAAATAGTGTGGTACCCATTACGGGACAGCACACAGTAAATAAAGTCGCTCTGGACTGCAGTCTAGAGTCGCACTCCGATCCAAATATTGTCACCATTTAAGTACAGGAACTAATAGAAACTTGTATAGTATTATAGTTCGTCGAGTCGGCTTCGATTTAATCCCTTGAGCGCATCGTTCCAGTGTGTATATAATTTATGGTGATTTTAACGGTTTTCAGGTTCAAGAAAATTCCAGTTTTACGAGTAAACTTGAGGGTAGTTGTTTTAGTCGTTAACGGTCATATTTTCCAGCGAAATTTGCACAAGGTATTCATCACAACAAGGGCCAATACAGACAATCTAATTCCGTCAAAATAGACAAGTATTTTCATTGAGAACACACATCGAACAGGTATGGCACATAATTGATCTAAAATTGTAACTTCATGATCTATGTAATTAAAGATTGTAACTTGAGTATATAGCATGTAAGCAAGTAAAATACTTGCCTGGGGACGTGTCGACAATAATACTGCAGTGGTATCAGCACGATCGCGCCACGAACGCAGCACCGGCTCAGTCCTTTGGAATCCGACAATTTCACTCGATCTAGCTGCTCTTCGTGTCCTCCTTTTCTTCACTGCTTCACGCTGTTTCTTGATTTGATGTGAGGGAAGGTGAGACGCTGATAAAGGGAGAGAAATTTAGAGAGAGAGGAAGAGAGAATTAGAGAGAGAGAGAGAGAGAATTAGAGAAATTGAGAGGGGGGGAATTAGAGAGAAAGAATGTGGGTGAGATGAGAGAGGGGGAATAGAATGAATGAGAATTAAGTGGTGATTAATAGGATTTTAAAAGGGATTAATGGGGGAAATTAATTGGGATTAAAGTGGCATTAACTTGGTGGTTTAATAGGAATTTATAGAGGAGATTTGTGTTTGGATTTGAAGGGATTTAAAGGAAATGAGGTGGGATAATTGTTATTTTAATGGGCTGGGGAGGGAAAATGGGCTCGGGCCAAGGGATAAGATAGTAGGGAAAAGAAAGGGGCCGGGCTTGGGATTTTAAGTGAATGAGAAAAGGATTAGAGGAGTGGGCCGACTCTGGGCTTGGGGAAAGTAACGGCTGGGCTAAAAATGAAAAAGAAAGGGGATAATAAAAGAGGAAGGGAATGAGGGTTTGTGTCAGGGAAAATTAAAAGATATGAGATTAGATTAGGATTTGGGTTTTTAGAATAATACAAATAATAATTATAAAATATATAAATTTTGGGAGTGACAAAAATACGGATATTGGTATTCAAAAGGACTAGGTATTACATCATACCACCCTTACAAAAAAATTTCGTCCTCGAAATTTAAAACTAAACGATAAGTTGTAAAATCAAAAGCGAAAGCTACCATATCATAAACTAACTCATAATGGTTTACTTAAAACGGGTGGTTGAAATTTGTGAAGTATATATATATATATATATATATATATATATATATATATATATATATATATATATATATATATATATATATATATATGCAAGAACAACATACAACAAAAAGGATTTAAATAAGTATACGGCAGGAACAACTATAAGGACGAACTATAAGTACACGAGAATATAGATAACAATAACGAACGGAAATAATCAAGGCGTGTTCAATAAAATCGAAACCCAAATGTGTGCACATCTAAGTATATCAAAAATAGCAAGCAGAAATAATAAGTATAAGACTCAACCACTTATAATAGTAAGCATATGCATAATACTCGAAATAAGGTAACGATAATAAAGCAGTGAAAGATTTGTCGGTAGGTTAAAACATTTTGGGATAATGTATCGATCAAATAGTTTTAAAATAACTTAGGAAACTCATATAGTGAAAATAAGAAACATGTAACGGAAATCTACGCGATGTAAGGTTGCGCTACTGAAAATAAGGATAATAATAGTGCTCTTAAAATACATAAAACTATTTAGTCAATAACACACACTCTTCGATAAATACAAAATACTGAAAACCAAATTTCGAATAATAATGTCCAAATATATATGTAGGGTAATAAGAAAAACACAAGGAGGTATAAGGCTAGCTAGGGTAATGATTACAAGGAAGTGTGGCTCATTCAGAAGGTCGGAGCGTGGCGGCTTTAGGCTGAAGATCAAGGAGATCGGGATCGGGTCAACACAGGAGTAAGGGTGAGCAACAAAAGACTACAGGAGAAAGTATGGGGAGGATAACGGTCGGTACATCATATGAATCAAAATAATTTGAAGGGTTAGCGAACTCGGAAATTTCCCTAAAATTGTCTCCTCCCAGAAGGATTTCAAACGAGGCACAGACGAAGGATGGAGGGTGGATCTCAAAAGATCGGGTGTGGTACTGGTTAATCTTAGTGAGGGTTTAGACAATGTAAGGAGTAGGGGTGGACAGATCTCAGTAGGAGGATAATTGTATAGAAGAAATAATCAAGTAGTAAGTGAACTAAGAAGATCGAAAGATTAGCGAACTCAGCAATTTATTTCATTCCAGGAAATTTTAAACAAAGCATTCTCAAAGATGAAAGGTGGCCCTAAACTATACACAGTTTTATTTGGCCAGAAAAGATAACATCAAAAAAAAATCCCGTCAGTCGCGGTTGTGGAGATTCAGCAGGTTGCGGTAGGCTCGTGCACTCAAGTAGGGGCGTCCATTTCCATAGCGTCTCGCAGGTATCGCCATTGGGAGTTCTTCCACAGCAGGGTCTTGTTCTTCTGGTCCTCCTTCCTCTGCTGAAGCTTCTTCATCGAGGTCTAATTCCTTGTGATTCTCTCCTTCTGGATTCTCTTCCATGGGATTTTCCTTCACTGGATTTTCTTCTATCGGTTCTTCCTCGGGGTCTTCCTTCCTCTTCGTCGGAATCGTCTATTATGTTAAACTCTGGGGCGACTGCTCCTTCGTCCTCTGAATCGCTGTTCCCGAAAATGGCATGGGGATCGTTGATCTCATCATCAGCACTCATCAGCGTGTGGTCTAAGGAAACGCATGACTGTGCATCCTTATCTAGATGCAGCGCTGCTCTAGGGTGGGCCATGGCTTGAAAAGAAAGAATCATGATTAGACAGTGGAATACCTCAAGAGAATAGCTCAGGGTACGAAGTATAGGAAAATATGCGGTGGCAGGAACTGAAAAATCAGGATTAAGATACTGTGATAACGAATAGTATAAATAAGGAGAAAGCAAAAGAATGATACATATATTACGATTCAAGTTTTATTGCGTTCAACTAAAAAGTTCGACGGATACAAGGTTTCAAACGGAAAGAAATGTTTATAAGATAATGACAACATTACAATCGAAAGTAGAAAACATGAAAAATTCTTCTTTGATTTCTAGACTGCTGCATTCTCGTCATGCGAGTTGAATCCTGGGTCGGGTCCGCCTTATTCTCAAAGTTCGAACTACGCGATAATCATCACTTGTCAGAAGTGTGGAGAGTGGACGAGTCTCCTCCTTGCAGCTCCTTCCTTTTTGGGCAACCGTTGATAAGATGTTCGCTGGATCCGCAAATCAGACATTTCCCTCGGGCGCGGCGACAATTCCTCTGAAGGTGTCCTGGCCTCCTGTAGTATCCACAACATGGGGTCTTCTGCTGCTTCTGTCGCGGGGAAACAAATTGGCGCTTCATCTTCTTCTCTTTTCCTCGTCTAACGGGGATTCCTTTATGATTGGACACTCCCGCTGGTGCCTGATTCACCTGCCTTCACAGTCCTTCAGCTAACAAGTCGTTTGTTCGCTCCTGGGCTTCCTTCAAACCTTGCAGTACACTCAGGATCTCTACAGTCTGATTCTGGGGAGTGGAGATAGAGGAAAAGTCGTTGGAAGACATGATCGTGAAACAATGATTTTGAAGATGATATAAGGCACAAGCTATAAGAATCAAGATATAATATGGATAGAACAAAGATTCAAATATATCAGATGTGATGAAATTCATTACAAGTGGAAATCAACTGTAGAGCTCTAAGTCACTTAACCAAAGTGCGGTAGTGTACCCATGATGTAGTTCACAGTTACAACCACGTAACCTTGCCAAGTCACCTGAAACCCTAGCGAATGAATAGAAGAACACACACACGGTGAATATGAATCAAGAATGACGAGTTTACAACCTAGACCGATGGATGTCTTAGATTGTCAAGCTATACACGGAAAACTGCAATCCCAATCGACGCAAAACCTGGCTTTGATACCAACTAAACCATGTCACGCCCCGCTTCCCAAAATACAGGATACGAGGGATTGACAAGGCCAGCCATGCTCCTACGGTCAAGGAAAAGTCTTGCCGTAGTCACATTTCGGCTTCTAGTTTTTCATGGTAAACAGTAAATGATGCGCAGGTAATGAGAAATGCAGTAACTGAATGAAACAATGTAAAGAACTGACCTTATGGGAAACCAAGGATATAACTCTGGATAGCAAATCGAGGTGTCTGTGATATACGTCTAGTCCTGGTCCATGCTAAATCTTCTCCTCACACTAAGCATGCATACTCAGGTCGTCAGAGCGACACAATAGCAATACAATATATATAAAATCATGTGACAATTCTAACAGGGATAATAGATATGTATAACAGTAGATCAATGGCAGTATGGGTATGAACATGCAGTAATCAATACAGCGGAACAGTAAAAGCAGTAGAATGATATGCCACGTATGTCAACACAGTAAGTAAGGTATATCAATGACAGTATCCCTATCAGTCTCTAAGTCTCACTGTACAGGTCACTAAGCCTATCGTCAGTCCAAGTGTGAGAGTCAACCACTCGCGAGTGTCCTCCACCTAAGGGTAGAACCCAAGGGTAAGGGACCACGGGCCCAACATGTATATCACGGTAATAATCACATACCAAAACTCCATATATCTCCCTAAATATATAAGCCGGCATGGGACTCCCGAGATTCTGTTGAACTCACACTCAAACTACCCCACACCCCGTGGTCTACATCAAACGCTAACCATAACCCTAAATACTAATCGGTCCGTGACAAGTCTGCGCGAGAACTGGAGGCAGGACCTCCATCAAGCACGTCCCGACTAATACCTAAGATAAATGGTAGTGTCTGGTGCCTTATCTGTGACACCCATGCAAGAGCTTCCATAAGTGTCCCATACCACTTATAGTCACACGTACACGCATCCCACAGACGTCGACAATACAAAAGAATAATAAGGTTCACTGATTGTGTACAAGTACGTATCACTTTCACTTAATCACTTATACACGAACACTAACGTACTTGTCACAATCATCACTAATACCTAACACTGGGTAATGCACGTTATCACTAGGTTATCAATGCAATGACATGTGTATGATATGATGCGTAAACAGTATATACAGCATGATTAGGGTGTCATGAATCGGTAATCTACCACTTGCATAATTTATCATAAATCATACGGTTACAATTTAGTGAAACGATGAACAGATAGTAATTAGTATGTTTGGTTATCTATCCATCGAATTTAGTTTCACGCCAATCGGGTTTCAGGATCATTAATTATAGCCATTTCATTTTAAGCGTTCACGGCTGGAAATCCGGTTTCAGAATCGGAAGTCCGTTTCGTAACGCATTTTAATCCCAATTGGGATTTGATTTTAGCGACGCTACAGTTAGATGAAATCTAGGGTTTTAAGTAAGGTATTCAAAAAAATGGACGGATCTTCAATTGCATGTGTACGTCAGGAGTTATACACTGTTTAACATTAATATGTCATCTCAGAATCTGTTCTGGACTGTTATACGTCCGCATCTATTAAATTACAGATTAAATAACAAACGATAACGAAACAGGATGAAACCACTTTTGTTGTCTAGATAACACATTCAACTATAATAAACAGCAGAGTTCCGCAACCTACGAGTTAAGGAAATAGTGTGGTACCCATTACGGGACAGCACACAGTAAATAAAGTCGCTCTGGACTGCAGTCCAGAGTCGCACTCCGATCCAAATATTGTCACCATTTAAGTACAGGAACTAATAGAAACTTGTATAGGATTATAGTTCGTCGAGTCGTCTTCGATTTAATCCCTTGAGCGCATCGTTCCAGTGTGTATATAATTTATGGTGATTTTAACGGTTTTCAGGTACAAGAAAATTCCAGTTTTACGAGTAAACTTGAGGGTAGTTGTTTTAGTCGTTAATGGTCATATTTTCCAGCGAAATTTGCACAAGGTATTCATCACAACAAGGGCCAATACAGACAATCTAATTCCGTCAAAATAGACAAGTATTTTCATTAGGAACACACATCGAACAGGTATGACACATAATTGATCTAAAATTGTAACTTCATGATCTATGTAATTAAAGATTGTAACTTGAGTATATAGCATGTAAGCAAGTAAAATACTTGCCTGGGGACGTGTCGACAATAATACTGCAGTGGTATCAGCACGATCGCGCCACGAACGCAGCACCGGCTCAGTCCTTTGGAATCCGACAATTTCACTCGATCTAGCTGCTCTTCGTGTCCTCCTTTTCTTCACTGTTTCATGTTGTTCCTTGATTTGATGTGAGAGAAGGTGAGACGCTGATAAAGGGAGAGAAATTTAGAGAGAGAGGAAGAGAGAATTAGAGAGAGAGAGAGAGAGAATTAGAGAAATTGAGAGAGAGGGGGAATTAGGGAGAAAGAATGTGGGTGAGATGAGAGATGTGGAATAGAATGAATGAGAATTAAATGGTGATTAATAGGATTTTAAAAGGGATTAATGGGGGAAATTAATTGGGATTAAAGAGGCATTAACTTGGTGGTTTAATAGGAATTTATAGAGGAGATTTGGGTTTGGATTTGAAGGGATTTAAAAGAAATGAGGTGAGATAATTGTTATTTTAATGGGCTGGGGAGGGAAAATGGGCTCGGGCCAAGGGATAAGATAGTAGGGAAAAGAAAGGGGCCGGGCTTGGGATTTTAAGTGAATGAGAAAAGGATTAGAGGAGTGGGCCGACTCTGGGCTTGGGGAAAGTAACGGCTGGGCTAAAAATGAAAAAGAAAGGGGATAATAAAAGAGGAAGGGAATGAGGGTTTGTGTTAGGGAAAATTAAAAGATATGAGATTAGATTAGGATTTGGGTTTTTAGAATAATACAAATAATAATTATAAAATAAATAAATTTTGGGAGTGACAAAAATACGGATATTTGTATTCAAAAGGACTAGGTATTACACTAGGACTTAGGCGACTTGGGTGGAGTTATGTAATTGTGGCTATGATACCGCGGCATAGTTACAATGCGGCACTCTATTTAAGTAACTTGGAGTTCTAGTCTTGATCTATATTTTGAATCTATCATCATGCTAATGTTGGGTATTTTGATTTCAGGAATATGGCAGATAAGAATTTGAAGACGTACCAAAGGCGCGTGGACGAAGCCGCCATGCTTGGAGTGATAAGGGGAATGCTGGAGAATCAAAAGAGACAGACCGAGCTGATCCAGCAGCAAGCGGAATCATTTCAGGAAGGTTTGCAGATCGTTCAGCAGTCTGTGAACATTGTTGGAGCTAAACCAGTTGACCGAGTAGGGACCGTAGCAGATTTCAGGCGTTTGGGTCCGTCTGCATTTACTGGTTTGGAGGAGCCGTTGCCAACAGAGCAGTGGCTAGTTGACACAGAGAACTTGCTTATTGCGGCACAGATTCCAGATGAGAAAAGAGTTGATGTGGTACGCATTCAGTTAGTGGACTACGCCCGAGAATGGTGGCTTGTGGAGGAGAACCGCTTGCCCAAGCCGATCAAGTGGGCGGATTTTTCGAAGAGTTTCCTAGAGAAGTTCTTCCCGCGGACCGCACGGGAGGAAATGGAAGAGAAGTTCATCGGGCTAAAGCAGAATGGAGCACCCGTAGATGTGCATGCGGCAGAATGGACAAGACTCAGCAGATTCGCTGGACCTTTAGTTGCCAACGATGCAGACAGGGCACGAAGGTTCATGCGCATCTTGGACGTGGACATCCAGAGGCAGATTGTCTCCCTGGGTTTGACCACTTTCTCACAAGTACTTGCGGCAGCCCGAGAGCAGCAGAGTCTATCTGGGATGAAGGAGAGTTTGCAGCAGACGGCGGTTGCTGTAAGGAAGCCAGCATTTGTACTAAACCGAGCTCATGGTTGCAGAGGTATTCCAGTGGACCGTCGAGGTGTGACACCCATGAATAAGCCTGTTGTCGTCGATCGAAGAAAGAGCATGACTTGTAACTACTGCAATTTACCTGGCCACGTGCAAAAGGATTGTCGAAGGAGGCTGGGACTCTGTTTGGTTTGTGGAGCGGTAGATCACGCTGTTAGTGCTTGTCCGTCGAAGCTTCGTACGAGGGATGATTTTCAGAAGCCTCCGCTGAGATCGTTCCAGGGACAGAAACAGCTGACTCAAGGACCTAATCAGGCTCGAGTTTTTACCTTGACAGCTGAAGAAGCTAAGGCGTCAGGAGAAGTTGTTTCAGGTACTTTACTCGTTCATGGTTTTCCCACATTGGCGTTATTTGATTCTGGTGCATCCCATTATTTTATGTCATCCAAGTTTATAACTACACACTCGATTGACTGCACGACCCTGTCTAGTTTTTGGGACATACACACTGGGAATGGGAAAATCATAGCTAGTAGGGAATGTAAAGATTGTACAGTTGTTGTGTGCGGACGGGAGCTTTTTGCAGATTTCTTGGTGATTGATACGAGCAGCTACGAGGTCGTCTTGGGAATGGATTTTCTTGGCACTTTCCACGCTCACATTGATTGTAGGGCAAGGAAAGTAATTTTTCAGATTCCCGGACATCCCAAGTTTAGCTTCACTGGAGGAAGCAGTTCTGTCGGGCCAGTCGAGTTTAGGGCTACGCCGACAAACAATATTCTTGCATCAATGGAAGTTGATAAAAATGAAGAGCCAGCTGTTGTTCGCGATTTTATGGACGTGTTTGATGATATATCGGGATTACCGCCGAAGCGAGACGTGGAGTTCGCAATTGATCTTATTCCTGGTGCAGCGCTAGTATCCAAAGCGTATTATCCAATGGCACCAGTGGAGTTGGACGAACTTCATTCTCTGAAAGCTGGAAGCTCCGGAATCACGAGTGCCTGCATTGACGTGTCTGCCTGCCTGCTGTCTTTGTTTCAAACAGAATAGGCGTATACTACTAAATCGGGCTACTTTCGGTCTTTAAAAAGACCTCAGAGCCCTGTTTTATGATTAAAAACAGGCTTTAAGCTCCAGTAAAAAGGAAGTTGAAAGAAAAAACCTTTGAGGAAGCTCCGCTCTTATCTTTTTCATAGCGAGTGAGTTTACGAACTATCTTTCTTAACCTGTTTAGCGAGCGAGTTGACAAGCTAGCTTGACTTCCTCATTATTGCGAGTTACAGGTTGCTGAACTGCTTGAGAAGGGTTGGATTCGAAGCAGTAACTCGCCTTGGGGAGCTCCAGTTCTTCTAGTAAAGAAGAAGGATGGCACAAGAAGGATGTGCATCGACTATCAAGAATTAAACCGGGTGACTATTAAGAACAAGTGCCCGATCCCTCGCATTGGAGAACTTTTTGAGCAGCTTAGTGGCGCGAGGGTATTCTCGAAGCTGGATTTGCGATCCGGATACCATCAGGTCCGAGTGAAAGTAGAAGATATTTGCAAGACGGCGTTCCGAACTCGGTATGGACATTACGAGTACTTAGTGATGCCCTTCGGAGTAACGAATGCACCGGCAATATTCATGGACTTGATGAACCGAATCTTTTCACCATTCTTGGACCAGTTTATTGTGGTATTCATTAACGATATTCTGGTTTACTCGAAGAGTTTTGAAGAGCATGCAGAACATTTGAAGATCGCACTGCAGACGTTGAGACAGGAGAAGTTATATGCGAAGATGAGTAAGTGCGAGTTTTGGCTGGAGGAAGTAAAGTTTTTGGGGCATGTTGTGTCTGGCAATGGGATCGCCGTTGATCCCGAAAAGATTGCAGCAGTTCGTGATTGGCCAATTCCAAAGAATGTTGCGGAGATAAGAAGCTTTCTTAAACTCGCCGGATATTACATGAGATTTGTGGAGAACTTTGCTCGTCTGGCAGAGCCGTTGACCAAGCTTACGCGCAAGGAGGTATCTTTTGTATGGACGGATAAATGTGCGTTAGCTTTTGAGACGTTGAAGCAGAAGTTGATAACCGCCCCTATTCTGACCGTGCCAGACAATTCCGGAGGATTGGTGATTCACAGCGACGCATCTGGGAAAGGTTTGGGATGTGTTTTGATGCAGCATGGGAAGGTTGTAGCGTACGCATCGAGACAGTTGAAGACCCATGAGAAGAATTACTCAACTCATGACTTGGAGCTTGCGGCTGTGATTTTCGCTTTGAAGATTTGGAGACACTACCTTTTAGGCGAAAGGGTCGAAGTTTTCACGGATTATAAAAGCTTGACGTATGTGTTCACGCAGAAGGAGCTTAATATGAGGCAACGTAGATGGTTGGAGCTGATGGCTGACTACGATCTTGATCTTAAGTACCATCTGGGGAAGGTTAATGTCGTGCTGGATGCGCTTAGTCGGTTACCAGCAATTCAGGTGTTAACTACGCAGAAAGAGCTCGTTGAAGATTTTCGAAGATTTGACTTGGAGGTTGTGCTACCGCATTCTATGGGACAGTTGATGCAGCTGCAAGTACATTCATCGTTGATCGAGAATATTAAAGCAGCGCAATCGCAGGATCCTAGATTGCAAAAGTTTCGAGAACAGGTTGAAGCTGGACTACGAACTGATTTGTTGATCCACGAAGATGGTTCGTTGAGGTATGGTAGCCGTTTGTGTGTGCCAAAGGGAGATATTCGTGAAGAGCTTATGAAGGAGGCACACAGTTCAGCTTATTCTGTACATCCAGGAGGTACAAAGATGTACCGAGATATTCGACAGCATTTCTGGTGGGAAGGCATGAAACGGGAGATTGCTCGCTTTGTGGAAAAGTGCTTGGTGTGTCAGCAAGTTAAGACTGAACATCAAAGGGTTGCTGGTTTATTGCAACCACTTCCGATTCCTCAGTGGAAGTGGGAACATATAACCATGGATTTCGTGACGGCTTTACCGCGGAGTCCAAAAGGCAACAATGCTGTATGGGTGATTGTTGATCGATTGACCAAGGCAGCTCACTTTATCCCTTTTCGGGTTGGTCAATCAACTGAGACTTTGGCGGAGCGGTACATGCAGGAAATTGTAAGATTGCATGGAGTACCGGTAAGCATCGTGTCCGATCGTGACACTCAGTTTTTATCACACTTCTGGAAGAGTTTACAGGAAAGTTTGGGGACTCGATTGAAGTTTAGCACAGCTTATCATCCTCAAACTGATGGTCAGTCGGAGAGAACGATCCAAACTCTTGAAGATATGTTGAGAGCATGCATGTTGGATTTCAAGGGTTTTCTTACAACAACAGTTTTCAGGCAACTATCCAGATGGCTCTATTTGAGGCTTTGTATGGTCATAAATGCCGTTCACCTGTTTATTGGGACGATGTCGGTGAACGAAGATTGTTGGGACCAGATTTGGTTGTGCAGACAATTGAGAAGGTTAACACTATCAGAAATCATATGAAAGCAGCTCAAGACCAACAGAAGAGTTGGGCAGATACGTCGAGAAGACCTCTAGAGTTCGCCGTGGGTGATTTGGTATTCTTGAAGATATCACCGACTAGAGGGGTGATTCGCTTTGGAAGTCGAGGGAAGCTCAGTCCTCGATTTGTTGGACCCTTTGAGATCTTGGAGCGTGTTGGTGAGGTAGCGTATCGTTTGGCGTTACCACAGTCCTTGGCGAATGTGCACGATGTGTTCCACGTATCTCAACTCCGTAAGTATGTTCGAGATGAAACGCACGTATTGGATCATTCGGAGCTGACGGTACGAGAAGACTTGACTTTTGAGGAGCGACCGATTGAAATCGTGGATCGAAGGGAAAATGTTCTTAAGAACAAGGTGATCCCTCTTGTGCTTGTTTCTTAGGGTAATCGCTCGCATGGAGAGTCCACTTGGGAACGGGAAGATGAAATCCGGCAGAAGTTTCCTCATCTTTTCTTGTAGTTATTTGTCGTCTATCTTTGTATTCTTGGAATTTCGAGGACGGAATTCTTTTGTAGTTGGGCATAATGTAACAACCGAGCCCAATGCTACTAGTTTCTGTTACTGTATGAATGGTGTATGGTATTTATTTCATTGATCCTATTTGACTGTTGCTAGTATAAATTTTACCCGACAATTCATTTCTGCATATAACAATTTAAGGCATCTAAAATAAAATTAAAAATATTCGTCATGGCATGCTTGACACCCCTAACCCTGTTGTAGTGTCCGTGCATCGTGTTCTAGTCCCGTTCAGTGAAACGGGCGAGTTTGGACGGCTACGCGCACGTACGTGTGTCCGTTTTGGGGGTATACTTTTTGTTTGTAAAATACTTCATTTCAAATTTTGGATCCCGCCTAAAATTTTCTTATTTCAATTTCAAATTTTTGGACACGACCCGGGCGCAATTTGAAAATATTTTACATTTGCGCCAAATCCCAATTTCTAATATTTTAACCGTCGATTATATTTAAAATTAAACCCAGAATATTTTTTCCTTTCCTTAAAATCTTTCACAAATTTCTTTAACAGCCAATCAACACTCTTAAACGCCCGTGGGCCCCACCTTCTCTCTCTCTCTCGCTTTGTCCTCTCTTTTTCTCTCTCTCTCTGGCACTACGTGCCAAGCTTCTCTCTCCTCCCCAATTCTCTCTCCTCTCTCCTCTCTATCTCTCTCCTCTCTCTCTCCTCTCGCAATCCCCCCCTCTCTCTCCCCGTCTCTCTCTCTCTCTCCCTATATCTTTCTCTCTCTTTTATATATATTTCTTTCTCCTCCTCAAATTCTTTTCCTTCAACAGAACCCAACCTCGCGTACCCTAGCCGTCTCGTTCTCCCTCGCCCTTCGCCGCCGTAGCCCAACGTCGACGCCATCACCACCGGCCTCGTCGTCTCCTCGCCCTCGTCACACCCACATCCACTTCTTCATCTACCGTGCACCCAGCACCGGCAACCGCGGCCACCTGCACACCGCCTGCACCTCGTGGGATCGCCGCCGGTGATCTCGATCCGTCCTCCCGGCCTCGTGCATCCCTCGGTGAGTGTCTTCTTCTCCTTCTCCTCTCCTCCTCTCTTCTCCTTTCTTCTTCTTCTTCTCGGTTCATGCTTTCTTGATCTGTAGGTTTCCGTCGCTGTCATCGTAGGCCGACCGCCGGAGCTCCGTCGACGTGTTCGGCGACCACAACCTCCCCACAGATCCTCGTGAGCACCCCCTTCTCTGTCCTCTTTCCCTTCTTCTTTATTTTCTTTTCTTTTCTTGTTGCATTCTTGATCGTTCACTGTTTTTGTATCTCGCCGGAATCCGGCCGTGCCGGCGGCGTGTCTCGACGATCCAGCGAGATACCCTGACCTGTGTGGTTCCACTGTTCGTCGTTTGGGTTCATTCCGTGAACCGTGCGCCCGTCGCGAGATTTTCCCCGCCGACGGTTAACGTTCCGTTTTCCCGATTCGCGACCCGTCGAGGCAAGTATTCCTTGCTACATGTTAAATAATATTTACATATACATTGATGACACCCTAAACCTGCAATTCAACTTTAGTACTAGAATTTCCCATTTCGTGTTCAATGTTGTTATATATCATTTTATTCTCTCAAACTTGAAACCTACCGTTTGCAATTACTGTATTAAACCTAATAATCACATTTACATGTTTTAATCACACTTTCACTAATGACGTAGCTTATGGCACTTTCTCTATAGTTTTACTTTATTCGGACACTCGTGTACATTTAACCTGTATTAACTGTAATTTCATCCATTGAACCTATATATATATATATATATATATATATATATATATATATATATATATATATATACCGTGCACCCAGCACCGGCAACCGCGGCCACCTGCACACCGCCTGCACCTCGTGGGATCGCCGCCGGTGATCTCGATCCGTCCTCCCGGCCTCGTGCATCCCTCGGTGAGTGTCTTCTTCTCCTTCTCCTCTCCTCCTCTCTTCTCCTTTCTTCTTCTTCTTCTCGGTTCATGCTTTCTTGATCTGTAGGTTTCCGTCGCTGTCATCGTAGGCCGACCGCCGGAGCTCCGTCGACGTGTTCGGCGACCACAACCTCCCCACAGATCCTCGTGAGCACCCCCTTCTCTGTCCTCCTTCCCTTCTTCTTTATTTTCTTTTCTTTTCTTGTTGCATTCTTGATCGTTCACTGTTTTTGTATCTCGCCGGAATCCGGCCGTGCCGGCGGCGTGTCTCGACGATCCAGCGAGATACCCTGACCTGTGTGGTTCCACTGTTCGTCGTTTGGGTTCATTCCGTGAACCGTGCGCCCGTCGCGAGATTTTCCCCGCCGACGGTTAACGTTCCGTTTTCCCGATTCGCGACCCGTCGAGGCAAGTATTCCTTGCTACATGTTAAATAATATTTACATATACATTGATGACACCCTAAACCTGCAATTCAACTTTAGTACTAGAATTTCCCATTTCGTGTTCAATGTTGTTATATATCATTTTATTCTCTCAAACTTGAAACCTACCGTTTGCAATTACTGTATTAAACCTAATAATCACATTTACATGTTTTAATCACACTTTCACTAATGACGTAGCCTATGGCACTTTCTCTATAGTTTTACTTTATTCGGACACTCGTGTACATTTAACCTGTATTAACTGTAATTTCATCCATTGAACCTATATATATATATATATATATATATATATATATATATATCATTGCATCCATGAAATTCTTAAACTTGTTAACATGATTTAACGGCCCTAACTGTTATATCGTATTCTTATAATGTTGAAATCACCTCTGAAATACAACTGATAACTATGCTGCTATTTAATCGAAGCTTCTTTATTGTTTAATTCGTTGCTTAGATTTATGTTGTTGATAACCATGCTTGATTATGTAACTGAGTATGAGCACACCCATGATATCGTTTACATCTTAACCTGACTTGCTACATACATATTGATTGACCCGATATGGTACCGTGTACTGCTTGACCTGACCTGATGTACCATGACTTGACCCATTACCTGATCTTGTGCCTAATGCCAACAAACCTGACATGTAGTCCTCACGGACCGTTCCTGTTGTCTATCCAGACAAACCTGCTTACTTAATCCTGTGTTGGCATTAGTTCTTGATTATGGAATACCTGACTTTACATACACATATAACTTGGGGGTATGGGGAAATCAAAGGTGAAACCTGACTTCTAACTCAACAGTTTGCTACTTGTTCTGATCAGTTTTAGAGGCTAGGCCAGCCTTGGAATGATGCTGCTGATATCATTCATCTGTACATATTCCTATTTAGTGCCTAGCGGCATGTCTCGGTTTTAGCCCGAGAATCTGGGCCGTGGTCCCGGGTATGCACGGGATACTATTGAGTTACATCGATGATTCATCAATTGATTTCAAAGACTTTAGAACAGAAAACCTGATAGAACAGTTTAGTTTAGCCACTGCATACTACCCTGCACTGCCCTGATTTATATTATTGTTACCCTTGCTTTATTCATGTTTATATTCGCATTGCCTGTTACACTGTTCATATGTTATTACTTGATGACATGACGCGCTGACGTCTGGGTTTTGCATGGCCCATATTCCGGACCGCTGTTGCAGTCCGAGCAGGAGTACTTCAGCCAGCAGGCTGAGCTGTGAGGTGTCAGTATTTTAGTTAGTCCTTTATTTTCCTGCATTTTATTTCCTGATGTGAGCCCGCATTATGGGACGTACATTCCAGTTACTTGTATTGGATCTTTTGCTTCCGCATTTTTATTCTTATTGACTCATGTTATCTTGGCTTATAGACATGTTTTAGATAGTTTTATTTTGTTCTTGATATCTCTACAGCCGTAATGTGACTGTGGATGGATACTTCCTACCCACAGGTAGCATGGTTGGCTATGTCACGTGCCCATTTTAGCATACTCTGGGAAGCGGGGCTTGACAACTCCGCAAGCATGCCTCGGTCCAAAGAAAAAGGAACCTCCTTTCCGGTCAGTCCAGTCAACGGTGCAGCGATACACTAGTAATACTGCACGAAACGGCGGTAACAACCTGCTAAGCCCAAAAATCTGCGGAACTCCGTCCGTACACAAGTCTGGGCCAAAGATGTACGGCCTCGATCTTCATCGGGACCATACAAAAACCGTCTCCCATAACTACAAGACCTAGGAGTCAACACAAACAAGCCTGAAGTAACACTCCGAGAATCTAGCAAACAGCTGGCGCTCTCCCAATGTCTGCAAAACAAATCCTCAAGTGCTGCTCCTGTTCCTCACGACACATTGAATAGACCAGGATGTCATCAATAACACAACAATAACTGGTCGAGGAACGGCCTGAAGAAATCTGGTTCATCATATCTACGAATGCTGCTAGGGCATTGGTGAGTCCAGTGACACCACCAAAACACACAAAGCCCGTAGCACGCACAAGGCAAACTTCGGAATGTCATCACTCCGAACCCGCAACAATGATGACCTGATCCCGAACAAACTTAGAAAATGTCTCACACTCGGGAGCTGATCGAAGAAATCGTCAATGCGAGGTAAAGAATACCTATTCACACCGTAAGCCGGTTCAATTGACGATCAATCAATACACAACCTCAACTGCCATCCTTCTCCTTGACGATTAGAAATAGGAGCTCCCCAATGCGAAACACTCATACGCACAAGCCCCCCAACAAACAACTCTGCAGTTGATCCTTAAGCTCCCTAAGCTTCGTCGGCTTATCTAGAACAACGTCGGAAAACTCTCGCACGAAGGAACCCGGTCCAACAAACCCACCGTGGCTCCGGTATCACGAATGAATGCCAAGAATCCTCGACATCCTCTCCTCAAATGCCGATTAGCGAAAAAGGCTGAATTCAAGCTATGAGAGGCGGCGCCACTGTCCCCCTGCACAACAAGAACTGACTTGCCGGGAAAACAAAACTTGACTGTTTCCTTATGGTAGTCCACAGACGCCTAGCACGTAGCTAACCAGTCCGTGTCTAGGAGAACGTCAAATCCAACATCTCTAGAAGGATCACAACGACGGACGAAACTTTATCTCCTATCCGAATGGCACACGACCGAAACACGTGTTGCGCAACAAAAGAATTACTGACAGAAATTAATACAATAACGGCTGATCTAGCTAGCACGATCCTCGGCCCAACCACGGCACCAAGTGTGTAAAACAAGTGTATCAACAGAACATACGAATTTAGAATACCTGAAACTCTGCATTGGACGCCTGCACGTCCCGATGAGTAGAAGCAAACTCTTGTGTCTGCCCCCTACCCGCAACTGGCTGAAATCCTTCTCTGCTAACCAGTCCCCTCTGAGCGAATCCTCTGCGACCACGACCTCTCTGCACATAAGCCTGACGCGGTGCTAAGGAATAATGTCTGACGAAGTGATGAAGGCTCCCGCATCGAAAACATCCACGCGATGACCGCTGACCCCCCCGGGGATGAGAGTTGAACGACTGTCCTCGTCCCAAGCCTCTGCTACTCCCGCGATGGTCACGAAATCTGTCTCGACGACTAAACCTCTGTCTCTGGGCTGGTACACCGGTACGAGTCCTCCACGGTTCCGGAACTCTCAAAGTCTCTGGAATATGTGTCTCGTCAACTGGGGCTGCATCCACTGGTGCTATGTAGGTGAAGGAATGCTGCATGCTGATTGCAAGGAACAACTGGGTAACAGGGGTGACAACCTCCTGTCGCTGCGCTCGAACGGCCTCAACCAATGAACTCATCATCTGGCGCATGTCCTGCATCTCTGCCACAAGCATAGCGATACTATCTGTCGATGGCGGATCCATCTGCTCCTGTGCAACGAGCGTGCCATCCTGGTCAGTCCTCGTCCTACCCGAGTCAATCCTAACCTTGGCCCTCGCTGCATCACTCTGAGTCCCCATAGTCATGGGCGGCAAATGCTATAAATAGAAATAAGATTCGATATGAACACGGAAATCGAATTACAAGGATATGTCATCAAGAAAGGAATTTCAAGCAATTTGTACTTAGGTCACTTTAGGCGGAGTACTGCATCGTGAGTATACCGCGGATACACACACTACGTTACTCTGCTTAAGCTACCTACTCCATCATACCAAGGTCATCCTACACTCCGAAAGGTAAAACCTAGGGCTCTGATACCAACTTTGTCACGACTCGAAATTGGTACGTGACGGCCCTAATACTACGCAACGTCTACAGGCGTAACGCAGTAAAAGAAAGCCAAAACTCAGAAATCTAAACTATTAAAAGACAAGAAAAGAAAAGAAACATTGTTTAAACTTTTGAAAATCTCAAGTATAAATTCCTTAAGTACAATTTACTTTCTTGAAAATTTCGGTAGCACCTCCTTTGTAAAAACCAACCCAAAAAATGGGTACAACATAAATATAAAGTAAAGCATCCCAACGGGAGCAAATCCATGCCAAAAGGCGGAAAACAACTACCACAACAAATATACGACGCCGTAGCGAAGAAATAAAAGACGATAGAAAGGAAACTGTATAAAAGACAACTAAGTCACAAAATATACAATATCGTCCTCACCTCAAGTCTCTAAGTCAACATGAAAATAGTAGATGGAGAGTACAAGGATACAGCGAATATACAATACAACAACAAATAACCACAAAACCCACCTAAGCAAACTGCACACTGTGAGCTGATGCGGTATCCGCAGCAAAAGATGATAAGATAGATGAATAGCCTGCCTCGACTACTCTGGGGAACAACCTGCAAACACTGTGGCACAACGGGGGTGAGTTGTCAACTCATGAATAGTAAATAACATATGCAGGTAATCGCAAGTATGCACGTACAGCGCGAATCTAACATAAGCAACTAATAGCAATAAAAGTCATATGTGTGCAATAGTCATGAAAGGTATACTAGCAGGTATCACTAATACATGAAGCAGTAATATGACAATCTGTATGCAACAATCATGTAAGGTACTCTATCAGGTACAACTAATACATGGAGCGATGATATGACAATGTATATATGCAACAGTCATGAAATGTACTCTAACAGATACAACTAATACATGAAGCAGTGCATAAACAATAAATGCGAAGTATGGGATGAAACATGTCATTTCCACGGAATCCTGATATCGTGGTAGGACCAAAATCCATCAAAACAATCCAAATCCCAATTTCCTCAAATCAGCCCCCAAACTGGCTCTCATATCATGTAAGTCTCACAAATCCTGAATGTATAATATCAAATAAATCTCATATATCATGTATCCAATATCAAGTGAATCTTATATATCCAATATCTAGTAAGTTTCATATAAAGTGAGTGTCTAATATCGACACCCAAAAATATCATGAAACAAGTGTCTATCATCGACACAAAAATACTCATATCCATACGTTCCTCGAATCGTAAGTGTTCGGTATCGACATCCGTGATCCACGTATCGGTCTTTCTCATATTCATACGTTCCTCGAATAGTAAGTGTCCGGTATCGACACCCGTGATCCACGTATCGGTATATACGTTCCTCGAATCGTAAGCGTCCGGTATCGACACCCGTGATCCACATATCGGTATAAAACAAATCTCTGAGTAGATGCATACAAACATCAAGTAAAGAATAAGAACACGTGCATAATTTCATGAAATCACCACGATCCTCAAATCCAGAAAACATCAAGTAATGAATAAGTATAAATGCATGAATTAATACACATATATTAGCGTCCCATTCTACTAATATATGTGTATAGGCATATATAACAGCGTCCCATTCCACTGTTATATATACTTAGGAGTAAAAATATCAGAGGACATCATATGAAATCCATGGATGTACTATATGCAAACATGAAACAGTAATATGAGCATATAAAAGAGAACCGCTATTTAACTGCAACAAGTTATTAAATATATCATGCGGTTCCTGATTTCTCCGAAATCAGATGCAATATCATATACAGGTGAACCTGTAGCTATAACAAGGTAAGCGTAACCATGTCGGTATAGCAAGATATGTGTGTCCATATGTAAGTATGTATGATGTAAAAGTTTTTGTAGCAAGGTATGTCTCTATACCTATCCATAATACCCTCCAGGTATATGGATGTATGCCAGATGTACAGGTAGTTATGTCTCATATGTGTATATACCTATTACTAATGGTACACTACCCTATAGGTATATGGATAACTAGTATGTAAGCATGTCAGAGCATATGTGTAAGCATGTAGGTATACAGGTATGCTATATGTCATATGCATAAAGAAATAAGAATCAATGTCTCAATGTCCCTATCCAAACAATATTATATCTATACGTGTGTTGTGCGTGACATGGCAATTATTGACGGTGTGTGTGGCATACAATCAGTGCTCGTGCAACAAGAGCCGTCAATAATATGTACAGTGTCCTAAGGATACTAGTCTAAGCACAATAATTAACTAAGCAATAAGGTGTATGCGCAATTCTAAATATGAAATAGAATGTACGACAAGTCAAGTCATCTCTAGCCCAGACGCATAACGCTATGTGGGCGATTCCCCTGTAGATGTTAAATCTACTCACCAACGCTCCTGGCTAAGTGAAGCCTACCACCTGTTTTCCCTTCGTCGCGGCGTCCGAAGTCCCCGCCTGTGAACCTAAAATTTCACAAATATAACACATAAGCTAAATATTCCGAAACGACGAAAAGACAACGAAACGCAAGGATAACGCCCTGAAAAATGCACTGCACACTTAGCGCATCTATCGCGCACAACATCGGCCAAAAATACTAATTAGGGTCGCTAAACTACGAAACACCATGTCAAGACTCCGATCGTCCTGATTGTGCAACACAACAAAATAAAATACGAGGAATATAATAGATATAATTTCGCAACGACTAATTGAAACCACGTCGGAAAACTCCGAAACCTAGCAAACAACTTATCGCAATATTTCGCACTAGAATCAAGCTAACACATTTCTAGCGATTATAAATATCTTATATTAGCTTAACTAAGCTATCCAAACTATTTCCTTATTTTTAACACTTGCTAATTAAGTTTTAGTAAAAACCTAGTAAGCAAAATATTTAATTAAACAAAATAGTAATTAACAATAATTATCATTTTCTACTAGCTTAAGCTTTTTCTAATCACAAATTAACACTTCAATTAATATTAAACACTTAATCAAGTTTTACCCTAACTTGAATTTCATAAAAATTATGAATAATGAATTTATCATGATTTAAAAGCTGTATTAAACATATAATTAGCTAACTTAAATAACTAGATTAAGATTTAAGCAATTAATTAAGGATTAAGGTAAGAGTTTATATTTCTTCAAGAACAATTTCAAGCACAAGATTCCATCAACTTAGCCTCCAAAAAATCCAATTTTTCATGAAGAACAAGCAAGTTTAGTAAAAGGAATTGATGGTTTAGTTTTTATTTAGGAATTTTTGGATTTATTTTGGGATTTTTGATGAGTTTTTGATCATGGAAAAAGAAGAAATGAGCTTGGAAAAATTTGGGACAGAAATGGGGGAATATAGGTCGGCCAAGGTGAGGGGGGGTTGTTTGTGTAAGAAAAATGGAGAAGTTTCTAGCAAAAATACAATAAATGCTTCATTTAATGCAATTTTGCCACCTTTCATTTTCTTTTCTTTTCTTTTTAAAAAAAAATAATTCCATTGACCAAAAAAAATCTAGATATTTAAAAAGAAGGTTCTAAAATAATTTTAGTGATAATTTCTAATGATTCTCATTTAGAAGAAATTTCCCGATTTACGTGTATATTTTACCGGCTAAAATAATATTTTATTTGGGAAAAATTCTATCTGAACCAAAACCTCCCATATACCCCCAAAGTTCGCACACTATCTTTATTTTAGCTAAAATATGTGCCGGTAAGTTTCTACGAACGTTTGATCGAAATCGGGTTAAAACGGAAAATACCGACAATTTTGCCCTAAAACGGAAAAATTCGCAAAACGATTTCTGAAACGTTACAGTGGTAGTAAAAATAACAAAATAAGGGCTTGATCTTCTTCTTCAATTTTAACGTCCATATTTTCTAAATCAATAAGAATTTGATTTAACTGATGTAGTTTTTAATGGACTTACTTTCTCTCATGCGAAGGGTGAAGAGACGCTCCTTCAAATAAAGTTTGTTTGTGAGAGATTTCGTCATGTACAGGCTCTCCAACTTGAGTCATGAACCAGCTGTCGTATCTATATTCGCGATTTCCCGTAGAACTTCATCGGCCAAAGAAAGCTGAATAGCACTATGTGCTTTCATCTCAAGTTCTTTCTGCTCCTCTAGCATGGATACAGGAAACTTGTCCTTTCTAGACAATACTTTGACCCAATGTTCTAAATTTCGGATGTCGGTGTTGTGTCGGTCCGAAGATTTTAATGTCGGATATCGGATATTGTGAAATGTCGGGTGGGTTTATTAAATATCGTGTTCTATATTTTTGTAATATAATTATCATTTATATAATTTATTTTTTTGAAAAAAAATATTAAGTTATTCAGATTTTTAGTTTTATTAAATTTATATATTGTGAATAGAGAGAAAGAAAATGGAAACAGAAGGGAGTGCTTGAAGGGAAAGAGAAAAAGTAAGGGGGGGGAGGGGGCGATTGAAGATGGGAGGGAGTGCCGAGTGGTGGTGATGGCTCGAGAAGGGAGAGCGTTATCTAGAGGCGATAAATGAAATGAGGCAATGGGGTAATTACTTAATTGCTATGGGAGCTTTTGTTCTTTACTTTTGCAATGAACCGGGTTAATTACTTAATGTACAAAGTCCAAAACTCAAAAGAAAATTACCCAAAAAAAAATTCTCCACGTATCTGTAAATGTCGAGTAAACGACGACATCACGAAATGTTGGCCGACATTTACCAAATATCTGAAACCAACATAATTTTACAAATCTGTGTCGTTTTCTTTCCAGAGGTGACATGTCGCTGGTATTTCGACGATATTGGCCGACATTTAGAACACTGCTTTGACCAATCCTTGTTGCACCAAAAATGCACGCATCTTTACACGCCATAGACTAAAACTGTTTCTACTATCAGACTTCTCTGCTTTGTAATTTGCCATCGCCATCGGACCCGGAACAGATCAATACCAAAGCTCTGATACCAGTTTGTTACAACGATAGGGTCCCAACACGAATATACGGCACACAAAATAGAGTACACACCAATTGTGGAATTGAAAATGGGCAGCACACATGATTTAACGTGGTTCGGCCAGATCGACTTACGTCCATGGGCGAAGACAGCGGCAACAGATCGACTTTTGTGTTTGCAACGAGAACACGAAAAAGTTACAACTCTCTCAACTTCGTCCAAATCCCACTACAATTGAACACTCAAAACAAAGAAAACACTTCTCGCAATACAAATTTCTCTAAAATATGCTCTCAAATTCTCCGCTGAATAGTAGTATAAAACAAAAGCACTTGTTCTTGTTGCGCGCTCAATCTCCTCTCAAAATATATGCTGCGGCCACCTCCCCACTAGCAAACAAGAGTACATCATCATTGATTCACAAATAATGAAGGTATTAATGAGGTTGCCAATGCAGATGGGCTTAATAACTTAGGCATGAAGTGTGCTGCTCAAATTAGAGATCAACAAACAAAGGGTTTGGTGAGAGTAAAGTTTGAGTCGATGCTGCAATGCACATGATCTTAATTAGGAAATCATACCTTTGGCTACCTTGTATCAAAAGGAGGTAACGGCAACAGAAAGAATGCTATAATTAATCCTTTTACCAGCTGTAAGAGAGCTTGTATTCTCTGTTGCTGGAGCTGATACAGATTTTGCTGATGCTCTGGCTGAATTCACATCTTCACCCACTAAATCATGATCCTGATTTTTTTAATAAAAAACATCGACAGCAAATTGAGATGGGGCAATTACATAGCTAACCAAAATGGCTGACCTTTTGTCCTATTTTAATTTTACATATGTTAGTTGGCATAAGCAATGGCAGAATGTGCATGATGAATATAAATCAAAAGAAATGTGATAGGCTTTGAGTTCAGCTTTTTCATAATAAGGATGGACTGTGTACAATGAATAACTTAAATTTGACAATGTACATAATGAATATCATCATTAGAAAAGGCGGTTGTCTAGATCATAAAGCTGCAAAGCCATCAATCAACAGGCATATGAAGTATACTCTTTTATAAAACTCATAATGCAGGTTACATATTACATAATTGTGTAAGAAATTTATTTCGGGTGGCAACATATTGGTAAAGGTAAAGGTGAAAATAGAGCCACATGACTGACACTAGGATATCGAACATGGTAAAAATTTGTAGACGAAGAAGAGATGCAGTACCATGCATGAACTTCTTTGAGAAATCAGAACTTTAACCTACATGTACAATCAATTCAGCATCATTATCATCACTACCACCATCAAAGTCTTTCCTCGTCAAATAAGTGTAGGCTAGAAACCATAAAGCTCTTTGATATACTTGAAGGTTAAAATCAGCCATCCAGTATCAACCGACATCAACACCTTAAACGGTGCCAAATATCGAGCAAGAGAACCATGAAATAGAGAAGCTTCCCACGGGTCCTAGTCCTAAAACTTAGTCAAATCTCTTATGAAGTCTTGCTTCATAACGGCCCATTTTGATGGAGAAAGGGTTCAATGATGACGACGACGATGATGACAATCATCATGCTATGCTCACCCTCATTCACGAGCATTTCCCTAGAGTTACTCTTTGAAATTGCTAGAAATAAAACATGAATAATAATGGGTCTTACCAATATAATTACTTGAAGCTAACTAGCTATGGGAATTTTTGTAAAGTGCTGAATTTGAAGGGCATTTTTCGTAAAATAGTTAGAGTGAGAAAGATGAGCTTAAATCATACAATTTTTGGGAATGGACCATTTTCAGAGGGAAAAGATAGCAAAATGGTGTTGGAAATAAAATATTTAGCAATATGGTATTGATGGTGTGATTAGTGTGTTTTAACTAAGACCGCACTTTTATAGTGTTGTTTTCGGTTGCCGAAATCCCAAATCCAACTCGGTGTTTAAAACCGCACTTTGCAAGTGCGGTTTTCAACTACGCTTGCAAAGCCCTTCTCCTTACTCTTTTCCGAATTAGGATTTGGATTTGGGTTTTGAGCAAGTCTAAAACCGCACTTTAAAAGTGCGTTTATAGTTAAAACCCGCTATTACATCCTAATCACTCCACCAACACCATTTTGCTAAATATGTTTTCTCCAATACCATTTTGGTAAAAAAAAAATAAAAAATTGGTTAATTCCCAAAAATTGTCCGCTTAAATCCCATAAGCTATCTCTTTCATCTTCATTAATATGAGTTTGGGGGCCCTCTTCAAATCCATAAACCTATCAATAAATCAAACTGATAATGCTTCCATTGCTTCTAAATTAAATGAAAATAACATGAAAATCATTTAGCAACACTTAAAAGCAACAAACTAGCTCAAGATTCAGGATCTAACCAAATGAAACCCTAGATATGACATGGAGAGCTCAAGATTCCAAAAGGAAATCAACTATGTTCAAGAACCAAGCATCGTGAGTAAAAACCCTAAACGAAACAGAGCTATGTTGAGGGCTTCGCGGTTGCGCCTGTGAGTGGTGCCATTGGTCTATCGATGAGACCGAGGAAGATGACCTCGGCGGGAGAGCTTGCGGACGAGCGGGAGAGCCGAAGTATCTTGGTTCTGCGGTAGCCCGGAGACGAGCTGATAGGGCCAAGGAGGCCAATTGTGCTGGGGGCTTGGAGGTGAGCCAGCAGTTGTTTGCTTGTAGGACGGGCACAGGAGTGGCCTGGTTGGCCACTGTAGATCCTTTCTTGTGAGTTTTGGGACACATCATCAGCCACGTGTCATGATCTGGGAGAGCACCGATATCGAGCATCATCATTAGCCCCCCACTTTCGTCCTGACCAGCTGACGGGTCGGGTCGAGAGTGGTCTGCCGGGTCACCCGAGATGAGTTCCTTTTCGAAGATATCGTGGCGTGTTCCCGGGCAATCTGTTGTATTCTTTGGATAGCGTCAGCGAATCAGGGATCAGATCTTCCATTAAAGAGGGTGCGCCGTATCGTGCGTACGGTCACCGAAGCGACTGCCCACGTGTTGGGTGCTGGTTGGTTGATGCGGCGGGCCGCAGGTTTCCTGCACCCGATGGGGTACGGCCAATGTGCGCATGACAGGTGGAGCGATAGTGGCCGTTGAGTGCGAAGCGTCGTTTTGGCAGGAGATGATTGTCGCCATTGGATGAGTACATCGGCCGCTCTAAATAGAGGTGGGGTCCACATGAAGGCCCATTCCTCTTCATAATTTCCTCGTCTTTGGTCTTGTCGGCTCGGCGTTCTCCTTTTTAGGTCGGGATTCCCGTGTTTTCTCTTCCGAGGACTTCTCTTCATCAGGTTAGATGTCTTCCTCTGAGGAGTCTGTAGATATAGTTGGGGTAGAGTTTGGGGAGTCCTCTGTAGATGCTTCCTCCTCCTCCTCCTCTTCTTCTCCTTCTTCTTCTTCTGGATCGGAGTCCTCCCCAAGAGTTGGGGTTAGGTCTCCCTAGGGTCGCGCGGCGGGAGCGGCTCCCAGAATGGAGGTCGCGGGTGCGCCTGGCGTGTCGTCTACAGTGAGTTACGAGGAAGAGCTCGCCACCGTTTGGAGGCGTTTCCATATTCCTCCCGACTACACATTGCGTTTGGCCGAGGAAGGGGAGAGGGCAGATCAGGTACGGGGCAAGGAGATTGCCCAGTACCTGGAAGCCTTTTGGGCCTGAATGCGCCTGCCCTTCTCCCTCGAGGTTGTTAGAGCGCTGAATTATTTCGGGTTAGCCCCGGGACAGTTAGTGCCGAACTCCTCAAGGATTCTCCTCGGGTTCCTGGTCCGCTTGAAGTTGCAGCTGATCCCTTTTAGGCTGTCCACCCTTGCCTCTTCTCTCATTTACAAATGTCACCCCGGCACTCGTGCGGGCGACCCGTGGTGGGTTTACATCTCCTTCAGGAAACAACGGGGGAGTGCCGCCGGGTCGGGAGTCGTCGTCGTTCCTTCTTCCATCCACGATTAGAAGAAGAAATTTTTTTTCGTTGGGCCGCCAGAGGGTGAGGACTGGCCCGTGCCCACCCAATGGTCTAGGGATAGGTGCCGGCGGGAGAGTCAGTTCAACGATCCTAACATAGTGAAAGTTGCAGAGTGGGAGCCCATTTCCCGGGCCGACGTGCTGCTCTCTGCCCTGCCCAGTTTGGCTCGGCCCTGCCCAGTTTGCCGGTAAGTTAGAGGCTTGCAGGCGATCTGTTAGATATGCGTTTATCTTCATTTCTATTTGTGTTGCTGACTCCATTGTATCTTGTCTTGTGCAGAACCCATGGACTCGAGCTAATTTCGAGCAGCCATGCGCAAGCCGAAGAAGGGATCAAAAACTGGAGGTGCCATCTCCTCCCATCCGACGTCGGCCCCAGCTCCCCCGGCAGCAGTCTCACCCCGGCAGCAGCCCCACCCCGGCGTTCGAGTCGGGCCGTGCCCCGGAGCCCAGCCAGGCGCCGAGCTGAAAGCGGGTTTGGGAATGGGAGGCCCAGGCTCCGGAGATGGAGGTCGACTCCCCGGGTTCTGTTAGGTCCACGTTACCTCTCCCGGTTCTTTCGGGGTTGCGGAAACGGTAAAACAAATTTTTTTCTAAACTTTGTAACATGGACCGTAAAAGCCGGATCTTTGCTAAACAATACACTAGCATCCTAACTTGAGATGTATCTACTCGGTTAGGGGTTATACCTCAACTTGAACTCCTTCTCTTCTTGTTGTTCTTCTTCTTTCTTGCTCTTTGTAGTAGCTTGAATGGCTTCCCGTCCTCGTCTCCTTTTTGCCGAAGATAGATCCACCTGAGGGCTTCATCCTTGGGCTCCTTTCTCGATCTTGAGAGAACTAAGGTATTCGGCTTGCTAGACCTTCTACCTTAGAGTGAGTAGAGTGTGCTTTAGGGTGTTATATCTTCAAGGAGATGATTCTCAACACATAAGATTTGCTCTCCTTGAACTAGAGGAGAAAGAAGATGAAGTGAAGAGAGAGAAAACAAAATGATAGAATGATATGGTTTATTTTACAACCATAACATATATGTGATTTTCTAATAATAATATTAATTCAAAATGAAAAAGGTGATGGATGGATTGAAGAGACCATTATCATATCACAATAAATGAATTTTGCAAAGATCAAAGAGCATCTAAAAAGGTAATGATGATGGTCAATATTTCAAACCTAGTCAACTAGTCAACCATGGTCAACAAGTCAACAAACCCAACCATGACACAATTTCATTTAATTAATATTATTAATTGATAAATCACAAGATCATTAGGGTTTGGAAAAAGACGACTGTCAACTGTGCATACACACCCGTTCCAAAACCCTAATGAACAAACTCTTCCTCCGCCTCAATCAACTGTGCATACACACCCGCATTCATGTTTCGAGAAACATGAACACAATGAGATAAAACTAACCCCAAAGCATATACTAGGATCCGGCTCAAACCAGAGCCCGCTAGTAATAACTGTCCGGACACCAAACGTGCATAAGTGCGCGGATGTGAACGAACCCTGTCGCAAAACTATGCGACCTCTACTCAGTTTTGCCCAAAGGCGAGTAACCCTCCATGTGGGACTCTAAAGACTCGACACTACGCTGGCAGTGGGGTTAACCACAGACCGCAAGCGGCACTAGCTGTACGTAACGGTCCCCAGGTAGATACCGATAAGAAGACTGACGAGGTGAACCCATCCGAACTCCTACTGAGTCTGTATGTGACAATCTCCGTGCAGTCCGGTCTGTTCGTCTGATACATCGCATGTCAGGCCTAGGGGGCGGCAAGCGTCAGACCCCTAATAGCGGTACAAGTCGTGTCGGAGTGAAGCCCAGAACACCCTGAGATAACACCGGAACCTACCAGTATATCTCGCTTGCCCTGGCCAGGGACTACTTGTGTAATGGCTCTCCTAGACACAGCGCGATGTCAACCCCCAATACCGGGAGAGACGAATCATGTCTAACCGTCACTGCCTCCAAGTGCTTCGGGACTGCTCCCAACTACTACCTGTTTGCACGACTCAGTAGAGCCGTGGTAGGATAGCAATCAAATAACAGTGGGAACACACTCGAGGCGAAGTGACAGTGTCAAGTCAGCGGACTAAGCTGTACTCATGTCACCTGGGAACTGATAACTGACGATAGGTATAATACCAACCATCAGTTCCCGACGAGTCCTGTCCAGTGTACTCGTAACCCAACGAGCACCCGTATACTATCTCAAGTACGACGTACCGACGGCTGTGGGACAGACCGTCTCCCGTGCTGGGATGAGAAGCGCATACGCTGGTCTACTCCGGAATATCGATGCCCTATCTCGATATTCCCACGACTAGGGACGTGTATAAGGATGTGCTTGTAGATTACCCAGCCCCCACGAGTGTGATCGCCATCACAACGCCGGTAATCAAGTAAAGATCCTAAGGGCTCTACTAATGCGTATAGGTGATATAATAAATAAACACACATGTACACATTAAAGCAGAGACAAACCAAGTAGCATACTACTATATTGAGCAAGATTGTCTGTACAACTGTGAATATCCCAAGCTTTCATTAAGTAATATACATACTAGTATGATACAGTAATGGCCTCTAGGGCATATACACTAACAGGTTCGCCCCTCAAAAGGTTCCCCCGGACGGTTCTGCGGACCCTGGCCTCCCCGATCTTGGTGGACAAGGGGAACCTCCGCTTTGAGGTGCCCTCGGGGCTTTCTGTTGCTGATAGCTTGCTGGAAGACATGGAGAGGTCGATCGGGGGCAAGGTCCCTCGGGGGACTCTCAGGGCGCAGATGGTGGCCATCGCCCAAGAGACCATGCAGGTTAGTGCCCACACCTCACTTGATTTTCCACTCAGCGTCTCATCATTCGCGAGATTTGGTGCCTCCCCTCTCTTTCTGACCCCTTCTGATCTCTCCAGGTCCTCCAGCACGTCGCCCTCGTCGTCCATATGGAGGACGAGGAGATTACCCCGACGATGCGAGCCGCAGGCGAGCTCTCCTGGCTAGAGAAGAGCTCAAAGTTGGAGTTGGAGGCAGCGATGGTGAGGGTCGCTGCCCTCAAGGGCGAGGTGGCGGCCGGGAAGCAGGAGGTGGCGGCCGGGAAGCAGGAGGCCGCCCAGTCCGCCGTGGCCAAGCTCCAGGACTCTAAGGTGCTCGTCGGTACCCTGAGGAAGTCGGCGAGCGCCCTCCAGAAGGAGCTGGAGGCGGCGATAGAGGGGACGAAGCGAGCCGATCTTAGAGCGGCGAAGGCGGTGGAGAACTACAGGAAGTCGGAACACTTTTACACCGACCTAGCCTCGGCCACTACCCTCATCTGGAACGAGGCCCTCGACGCCGTCAAGGCTCGGATGCCGGGGTTCGCTGACGCAGAGCTCCGAGCTGAATATTCTCACGGGGATGACGAGCAGGGGGACGACCCCGGGGAAGAGGCTCTCGACGAGGGCGACGCCGAGTCTCCTGTTATGGGCGCTGAGCCCCCAGACGTAGCCCGAGTCATGGTAGATATTGAGCTTCCCGGGGTTGCGCCTGGCCCTGAGGCCTGAAACCCCTCGTCTCCTCATTTCTTTTCTTTGCTCTGAAATTTTGTAAGCCTCCGGGCACTTTGTTAGGCTGGGGAGCCCCCAATACCCTTGTAAAGACTTTGATTTTTGGAATAAATCTTTTTTGCAGTTTCTTTGCGTGCACATTATCCTTTGTCGGTAAACACTTGTATTTGCATAGTACTGCCTTCATGTCAGGTCGGTTCTTCATTTAGCGATCACACGTCGAGTTGAATCTGTTCATTTGCCATGTGCAAAGATCGGTGGGAAGACGGTATCTCCATGGGCCTCGGAGTCGAGGTGGAGATCGCTCAGATGTAGATAGACCGGCCGCCTCTTGGCGAGAGCTTTATTCCTTAGCGTGGGAGGGGCCGTAAGAGGCCTACTAAGGACGGGCCGAGCATGGTTACTGCCCGATGCCTCTTGGCGAGGGCTTTGATACCTGGCATCGCGGGGTAGGGAGCTATTGGCCAGGGATAACCAAGCAAGGACGGGCCCGGTTGACTCTTGGTGAGGGCTTCGATCCTTAGCGCGGGAGGGGCCGTAAGAGGCCTACTAAGGACGGCCGAGCAGGGTTACTGTCCGGTGCCTCTTGGCGAGGGCTTTGATCCTTAAGGACGGGCCGGACAGGGTTGCTGCTCGGTGCCTCTTGGCGAGGGCTTTGATCCCTGGCATTGTGGGGTAGGGAGCCACCAGCCAGGGATAGCCAAGCAAGAGCGGGCTCGTTGCCTCTTAGTGAGGACTTTTGATCCTTAGCGCGGGAGGGGCCGTAAGAGGACTCCTAAGGACGGGCCGAGCAGGGTTACTGTAATGACCCGAAATGGCACGTGACTGGCACTTGAATCATATGAAGTCTATAGGACCCCATCTAATTCAAGTAAGCCAAAAATCCCAGAAATCTAAATCATTTTAAGGAAGAAGTGAAGAAAACTTTTTTTTAAGCCAGTAGTTTTTAATATCATAAGTCGAAGTATGCATTTTTAAAATCTCAAGCCTTTCTGAAAATTTCGGCAGAGTTTCCTTTGTAAATACTGGCCCCAAACGGGTGCAACATATATAAAATGAATAAGGGCATCCCCAAGCGGGAGCTAGCTCTTCGCCAAAAGGCGGTCACAACCACTCAAGCAATATAATATACAACGCTAAGGGCGAGGATCAAAACTCAAAAGAAAAATCAAATTCATCAAGAAAACTATAATAATACAACGCGCGACTCTAAAGTCGAAATAATAACAACTGGTTTTCTAACTCTGAAATAAATATACAAGTCTGGTTGATGGAGTTTACTAGATACAACTGAAAATAATATTGTCACACCCCGCTTCCCAGAGTACGCTAGATTGGGCATATGACATAGCCAACCATGCTAACTGTGGGTAGGAAGTATCCATCCACAGTCACATTACGGCTGTAGAGATATCAAGAACAACATAACACTATCTAAAAACATGTCCACAATCCAAAATAACAAGAGTCAATGGTAAATAAATGCGAAAGCAAATGATTTAATACAGTAACGGAAAAGTATGTCCCATAATGCGGGCTCACATCTGGGAATAAAATGCAGGAAATAAAACTAACCACTACTGGACTCACAACTCAGCCTGCTGGCTGAAATACTCCTGCTCGGACTGCAACAGCGGTACGGAATCTGGGCCATGCAAAACCCAGACGTCAGCGCGTCACGTCATCAAGTAATATAATATGAACAGTGTAGCAGGCAATGCAGAACTAAACATGAATAAAGCAGTAATATGAAACAAGCGGTGCAGGGTAATGTGCAGTGGGTAACTAAACTGTTCTATCGGGTTTCCTAGTCTAAAGTCTTTGAAATCAATTTGATGAATCGTCGATATAACTCAATAGTATCCCGTCCGTGCCCCGGACCACGGTCAAGATTCTCGGGGCTGAATCCGAGACGTGCCGCTAGGCAGTGACAAGTAGCAGAATGGGCGAATGATGTCAGCATCATCACTCTGGGGCTGGCCTAGCCCGTAAGACTGATCAGAACAGGTATCGAACTGTTGAGTTACAAGTCGGTTTCACCTTTGATTTCCCCATACCCCCAAGTTATGTATGTCGAGTCAGGTATTCAGTAATCAAGAACTAATACCAACACAGGATCAGGTAACAGCAGGTTTGTCTAGATAGACAACAGGAATGGTCCAAGAGGACTACATGTCAGGTTTGTTGGTATTAGGCACGAGATCAGGTAACAGGTCAGGTCATGGTACATCAGGTCAAGTCAATAGTAAACGGTACAATACCATGTGTGACAATATCAAGCGAGATGTAACGCTATCGTGGGTATGCTCACAAACAGATATATAATCGAACATGGTAATAACAGCAGGAAATAAGCAATGAGTTAAACAACAATCAACAGTTTCATTCAATCACAAGAGTGTAGTAATACAGTGCAGCCGTTTTATTATATTAACAGGTTTTAAGCACCCTTAGCGGTGCAATAGTTAAATGTTGATGCAATACAGTTATATCAAGCCTTTGGTTACGAATGTCCGAATATAATGGAACTACATGTGTAAAGGCTATCATCTATTAAACAGTAAAATGTGATTAACAGGTAAACTTAGTTATATGGTTTAAAGTAGCAAACTTTAATTTAGCCGGTTATGCATATTTGATAACCTAAACTGGCAATAAAGCATCATAGCAGTGAATCAAATGCAATCTATTATGTACGGGTTTATCAGGAAATAATTTATTTGACATGAAGCAAAGTATGTAAGGTGATTTACTAAATGATATGTCATTAAACCACACATGAATGTTAAAGCAAGTTATAAAGTGGTAATAGCATGTAGCAAGTATCGAATACTTGCCTCGACGAAACGACGAACACGGAAACGGAGGCGCGAACCCACGCGACACGACAACAGCAAAGGCTCGGGAGATCTGGACAGAGATGGATGTGCTCTCGGCAACCCGGCAGCGAGGCGATCGGTGCCGTCAAGATCACCGGTAGTTCAAGCCGCGACGGTGACAACAACAAGAAGGGTTTCGGTAAAGGCGATCGGGAAGGTGCAAATCGGTCGGTAGAGGTGGTGTTGGCGTTCTGGGGGTTTGCTGGGAGGAGAGTAATGAGATAGCGCCTAGAGGTGATCGGCGACGAGTGGTGGTGCTGGGTTCGATGGATGCAGGGTGTGTATGCAGGTGAGCTTGGGGCGCAGGGAAAATGATGGAGGAAGGAGTTGGCGATGGAGAAGATGAGATGAGGGTTCTGTTGAGGTTGAGGGGATTTTGAAGGTGAGGGTTTTCGAGGAGAAAGGCAGTGGTGGTGATGGGTTTCCGGCGAGGGTGTGGTTGCAGGCGATGGGCATCGGGGAAGGTGCGGGGTGTGCCGGAAAGAGAGAAGGAGGAGGTCTCGGGGTGAGGAGAACAGGCGAGGTGATGGTCGGCGGCGCAGGTGGTTGCCGGCGGCGACTTGGCGACTGCAGGGAGATTCGCAGGTGGCCACGGCTGCGCAAGGTGCTCGGGAGAGAGGAAACAGGGTCGGTAGAGAAGGCGGAGGCGAGGGCAACAGTGGCGCTGGCACCGGTGTCGGAGCTGCGGCGGCGACGGTGAAGGCGGCTAGGGCTAGTGTTCGCGATGGGTTCTCGCGTTCTCGTTCTAGGAAAAATTTATGAGGGGGGAAAGGAGAATATATATATATAGAAGAGAGAGAGAGGGTTAGAGAGAGAGAGAGAGAGAGATAGAGAAAGGTAGAGAGAGAGAGGGATAAATACGAGAGATAGAGAGAGAGGGATAATGGAGGGGCCCACGGGGTTTAAGCCCACTCTAATTGGCCAGGGAGAGATTTAAATGGTTAAAAAGATTTAATATTAAAGATTTAAGAATCTTAAAAATAACAGTAAGAATATTATAACGAATATTATAAGGTTTTGAATATTTTATTGATTTGGGATTTTGGCGCTAAATGAAACATTTCCAAATCGCGTCCGGGTTGGGTCCAAAAAATTTGAAATTTAAATAATAGAATTTTAAGCGGGTTCCAAATTTTAAAATGAAATATTTTATGATTAAAAAGCATACCCCCAAGTCGGACACCTGTACGCGCGCGTAGTCGTCCAAACTCGCCCGTTTCACCGAACGGGACGAGAACTCGATGCACGGACGCTACCACGCGATTAGGGGTGTCGAGTAGGCCAAGATAGATATTTTTAATTTTATTTTAGGTGCTAAAATTTGTTATATATGCAGAAATAACTTAGCCAGATAAAATTTCACGGCAAGTGTCAAACAGGGAAGCTAAATAAAATGAGTAATATCTAATGCTCAACCATTAACAGAAAAATAGTAGTATTGGGCTCGGGTGTTACAAATATACATTAGTGGTCACGATACAAGTGAGTCCACCTACCAAAGCAATCACCCGAAAAAGGACAGTGTGCCAGCAAAGCCGTAACGAATCTGTACGGCAGAACCTGCAAGAAACTGTGGCACAATGGGGGTGATTTGCCAACTCGTGAGTAGAAAACATCACAGAGCAGAAATCGTATGTATGACTCAATCCTAGGTCAATACGATCAGTAATATATATCCTCAATATGATAAAGTCTGAAACATGATAAGGTGGCAAGGGTAAACATCTATACATAAGTGTAATACCAAGTGCTCGTGTCAGTGCCTCAGGTAGAAACATATCATAAATATGAGGTATGATCAATCTAATCAACATGAATTTGTGTCAACTATATCATGAAGTCTATAAGTATGTGGGTATCATCCAACTATGAAATCAATGTTTGTATGTATGTGGATCTCGTCCACGTGTCAACCAATGACACAACAACATCATGCATGTAAAAGTCATAAAAGCATATGCATGAAAGTATGAGGATATAAATCAACGTGTGTCCCTCGCGACACATCAAATCATGGAACCGGAATGTCCAGCATCGACACTCAAAACATCATGAAACCCGTGTCCAGTATCGACACGTAAATCCTTACATATCTCAGGCGCTGCATCCTCAGATCGTCCCTCATATATATCTCGTCTCAGACGCCGCCTACTCTCATCGGCCCTCATATCCATCTCATGACTCCGGTCGGTATCCTCCGGATAACCGACGGGTCCCAAATACTATCATCGGTAGGTAGTGCTCCCCTGCCAGGCTCATCGTCTAACAATACGAGTCTTCTCGCCCCGGGGTACCTCACCGGGTCCACCATGTACCCACAGACGGTGCCTACCGCTCATCGAATCGGGTTTCATATGCCACTCTCAGAACCGAGAAAACATATGGTGGACGCACTGAAATATCATATCAAGAGAAACCGGGTTTTTAAAACAATACATACTCTCTTTTGAAATAACCACGGTTCTCATATTCAGAAATCTCATGAAAACAACATATCTCAATGCGTATAATCACAAAGCATGACGTATGCGACATATAATAGAAATGTAAGCATATCCGTATATCATGCAATATGGAATAGTAATATGCACATATCAAGGGAAAACGCTCTTTCAAATGGATCCAGTTTTAAAATATATCATGCGGTTCCCAAATCTCCGAAATCAAACCAGAATCATCTATGTATGTGCAAATATATATGTATGCAAGTATGGGTGTACAATATGTATGTACGCAAGTATGGGTGTACAATATGTATGTACGCAAGTATGGATGTACAATATGTATGTACGCAAGTATGGGTGTCCAACATGTATGTACACAAGTATGTCATGCAAGGAGTCATATCCTGATACAACAATCCTACCGTGTAGTGACATGGCAATTATCGATGATGAAGTGTGTGAGCCGGCAAGCAGGTGTGCGTGGAGCATACGCATCATCGGTATTGTGTTGGTGCCCTGACAGCATAGGTTTAATATAACATAAATCATAAGTATATAAGCATGCAATGCGCTAATAACAACATGAATATATGGAAATGGAAAGTAAATGCAACAATAAGGAATCTACATTAGTTATACGAGTCATACAGTTTGTCATTTGAAATCATACGAATCGTGGTGTTTGGGAAAAAAATAGGGGCTACGGTATTTTTTAAGAAAAAAGTATGTCCTTTGAAATATCCATAGAATCCCTTGTCCTGTCTTTAAAATACTCATGATTCGTTAGTTTTGAAATAGGTATGACTCGAGTCTAGTTTAACGTCTACAAGTAACTACAGGACTAAACCAACAGGCTAATCGAAAGGGTACGGAAACCACCTAAATCTGAGTCGATACATATAAATATAATAGTCGGTGATCCCGCCTCAATAGTATCACATACGATACAATATACAATATGACATTCTCGAGTCAAGAGTGCGGATCTATCATCAATATATATCTCGTACGGTAAATCCATCGTACGGCATCCCAAATCTGGGTACGGGTCAAATATCACATTCATTTCATTATTCATCTGGTATCCTTATCATCATATCCTGTATTAGGGGTACTGATCTAAGTCTAGTACATACTGATACCCTCTGCATATATATGCGTGTGTATGAAAACACATCGCCTAAACGCCCACTATAATCTCATGTCGTATCTCATAGTACGAATCAAAACATATCACCGATCTCATAACATCATGCCCAATCTCATCGACTCATCTCCAAGTACCATATACAATCATCATCATCATCCATGTATATGTATACGTATATATATACATAGTCCCATATGTATGTGTGTATATATATATACATATCCTCATATACGCATAAGTAAAACAAAGTAAGCATGCGTGAGCGTATGGGTGTAAACCTTATTCTAGGGTTCGCGACTAAACTAACTAACGGAACTATCATCCAATTAAACTAAAATTATCCATGACTCCCAAATTCTATCTAGATAATCATAATCCCACAATAAACATATAAATATATCCATATAATATAGACCATACACTACACTACGAACTGCGGGGGTGCTATACGCCATCCACCCGACTTCCCCCGTAGATATATATATCTACTCACCTTGATCCTTGCTTGCCGAAGTCGATGACACCATGCTCGTCCTTGTCGTTCATGACCACTCGAGGGTATCTACATATGTATACACAAGATATCGTAAATCGAAATCACGCACGAAAATCAAGTCGATATGATTATTACACATAGGTTAAAACCTATAGTTTACGCATGCAAGAATAATCAAATAACTCTCGATACCGACGTACAAACGTCAAGTGGCCGGGATAAAACACAAATACCAAAACCCAATTCAGTAAAAGCTGCAAAACGAAATCAGAAACTTCGTAAAACACTTCCAGATTTTACCCTGGGTGAAATTATCCAATTTTGCACATAGGAGGGGTCTAGTTTACTGGAGATAAGGCTATGGAACAAATACGGATCCTAACATTACTGCTCTGGCCGCAAATTATGGCTAGAAAGAATATATTTGCGGCCAGGGTAGAGGGTTAGGGGCTAGGGTTTCAGTGGCAGCTTCCTAGGTGCCTGCATGTATCACTGTGTTGGCAAAATAAATCCTAGTGTCCCCGGGTGATAGCAGATATCAATACAACCTCACAATTCTTACAATTCTCCGATATCAGGGTTTCTAAGTTTGTGAATTGGGGTTCTAGTCTATGGTTTAGCCCACTATGCAATCCCTACAGGGGTCTAAGGTCACTACTAAGCCATAATTTCACCTTTAGATTCAAATCAAACCCTAATTCTCAACTTGGAATTTTTAAGTTCACAAAACCACTCAATATCGATACTAAACATGTATAGATGCTTAAGGAATTGAAATAATACACTAATGGTGCAGAATTTAGCTCATTTGGCAACTCAAGAATTTTCTTGAGTTGCCCCAAGTCTTCAAAATCCGATTTTCTTGGTCCAAAGTGTTGGTAGTGAGCTTGTGCATGTCACGTCCCGCTTCCCAAATTACGGAAAACGAGGGATGACTAGGCCAGCCATGCTCCTACGGTCAAGAAATAATCCCGCCGTAGTCACACTTCGGCTTCTAACATTATATGGTAATCAGTAAACAAAGCACAGAAGTAAAGGAAATACATCACTAAATTATTACATCAAATTTCATTGTTCACAATTCACAATAAAACAAGAAAAGAACTACTAACCGAGTTCGAATACAAGGTCTCTTTAGGGAAAGCAGTAAAAACGAAGGAGGTACTCCCGACTAAATCTCCGCAAGCTCGAAGGGTAAGTCCGACTCCTGCGCTGGTTCTTCCTCGAGGTCTGAGCATGCATACTCAGGTCGTCAGAGCAACGTAATAGCAATATTATAACAGTGACAAATAACAAGCACAGAAGGTAATAACAGTGGAAGTAAATTGCAGGTAATCAATATATCACTAACTGATGTAAAGTATGATCTGTGTCCCTATCAGTCTCTAAGTCATCTTTGAAATCGAGTTATGGAAAGGAGGATCATGTTTAACGAGGGTCTCGTACATACCCGAGACTACGGCCCGCATCGCCCGGGATATAACCCTGTCAGCCGGACCGCTGGCCCTACCTAATATATATAAGAGTCGTTGTTCGAATGATCATCCTCTAAATCACTGTCCTCGCTAAATACAATACTCTTTCCACTTCGATTTCCCCTTTTTCCCCAGGTTTACATTATTGACGAGTATGGTCTAGCCGTGTACAAGTATGCACCAATAACACGGTTTTGTCACTGTTCACTGTATTATTCACTGTCTCGAATCATTCACTTTTTCAATGGCGTACTTGACACTCCTAAATCAATACCATTCACGCACGATAATTCATTGTACACTGAATAATAACGCGCACTATCACTATGTGTATGGCAATCGGGTAAGATATGTGCATTTATACAGTTAACAAGTCATGTGTAATATGAACTATTATGCACCTTATGAGCTTATAAAAATTGCAGTAAATCATGCGTTCAAAATTCAATAAAATGATACAAAGAAGGTAACAAGTATACTCAGTCGGAAGTTAAGCAAAATTTATTTCAGTGCAATCAGATTTCGGGTTTGCAAGTTACAGCCGTTTCATTTTAAGTGTTCGCTGCAGGAAATTCAGTTTCTGAACTGAACGTCCGTTTCGCGACACGATTTTCTCCCTGTTGGGATCATAATTTATCGATGCTATAGTTGAATGAAATTTAGGTTTTCCAATATGGTTTCCAACTCACCAGACGGATTCTCAATCATGCCTCTACGTCAGAAGTTATGTACTGTACAAACATAGGGTGTCAGTTCTGTTTCTGTTTGGGACTGCTATACGTCCTGTTCTTTTAAATTGCAGTTTAAATAGTAAACGACGGTAAAAAGGGATGAAATCACTTTCATTGTTTAGATAACTGTTTCATATTCACTAAAGTATAGAGTTCCGCAATACACAAGTTCAAACAGCAAAGGGGTAAGCATTACGAGATAGAAATCAACAGCCAGAGCTGCTCTGGACTGCAGTCCAGAGCCGCTCTCCGAATCAGTTTCCGTCGTATTTTCAGTATAGAAACAATTTAAAACTTTTATGTGGTTCTAGTTCGTCGAGTCGTCTTCAATTTTAGCCCTCGAACGCATCATTTAAATTTGTAAACAATTAACTATGATTCTTACAAGTTTCAGACGCGCGAAATTTTCAGTTTTAACGGGTGTAATTGGGGGTGATCGTTCAAGTCAGTAACGATTATATTTTTCAGTCAAATTTCAATACAATGTTCATCACCACATGGGCCAGCTTATATGATCAATTTTCGTCAGTTTAATGGAAGGTTTTCGTTCGGGTTTTGCATCAAACACTTGTGTCATATAAGTTTTCATGAATTGTAAACACGGAATTAATACGATTTTGATTTGTAACAGGATAATCTAGCATGTAGCAAGTAGGGTACTTGCCTGGAGACGTGTTGGCGATCCACGGCAGTGGCAATGGCATGAACGCGCAAAGAACGGCACGGTTTGGGTTCACGGCCTCGGCTCGGGTTTGGGTTCGTCGTCGGAGTTGCCCGGGGATGGCTCGTGATCGTTGGAAGTGGAGTGGGGTGCTGTGAAGCTCCTGGAGACATGCTGGGGTCGGCGGAGGTAGCTCCGGCGATAGGTGCAGCGGGGGTTCGAGGCTCGGGTGCTTGAAGTTTGGTGTGGGTTGCGGCGAGGGAGTGAAGTAGTGGGGGCTCGGGTTTTGGAGGAGGTGATGCTGATGATGCAGAGGAGTCGACGAGGTGGTTCAGGGGCAGTGGGGAGCTCGTCGGCGAGGAGGGTGCAAGGGAGTTCGAGCTCGGCGGTGGGGTTCGGTCGAGGGGAGGTGAAGTGGAGCTTGAGTTCTGGAGAGAAGAGCGAGGGAGGACAGACGAGGTGATTTAGGTGGTCGTCCTCGTTGTCGTCATCATCGTCGGGGTTCAGTGGGTTGTAGGGAGTGAAGCTGGGAGTTGGGAGAGAGGAGAGGAGTTAGAAAGGGATCGAGAGTGTGAGGGGGAGTGGGTTAGAGCGACGAGGAGCGGATTGATAGGCGTGCGCGATCATGGGTCGGGGTTGTGGTCGTGAGCGGGGGCGTTGGCGACGTGGCGGCGACGTGGGGAGCGCATGGAGAAAGAGCAGGAAAGAGTGAAACGAAGTGGGGAAGAAAGGTTGGAGCGAGTCGGGTCGGACGCCTTGTGTGTGCGAGTATGGGAAAAATGGGCTTGGGCCAGAGGAGTTAATTATTTGTTTAATTTATATTATTTGATTTCATTGGCTGGGCTGAGGAGGAGTATCTATATATTTGGTTTTGGTTTTAATTTATTTGTTTGGGCTTTGATTTTAATTGGTTTAAAAAAACAAATATTAAAACCTAAGCAACTGATTTCACAAAAAATAATACAAGGAAAAAAAATAGGAAAACATTCGGAGGATTAGGAAAATATAGGAAGATTTTATTGATGGAAACGGGGATTTACATCATACCCCCCTTACAAAAAATTTCGTCCTCGAAATTTTAAAAAAAGAGACAACGAAACAACAATACTAAACAAAGAGATGTGGAAAACGTGCACAGATATCTTTCTCACGCTCCCAGGTAGATTCTCCTGGGGAACAACCGCCCCAAAACACTCGGACTAACGGAATGACCTTATTTTTCAGCACTTTCTCCCTGCGGTCGAGGATGGTGGTGGGCTGCTCCTCGTAAGATAGGTCGGTACCCAAAGCTAACTCCGAATAGTCCAGAACATGGCTCTCATCCCGAATATAATGCCACAACTGAGATACGTAGAAGGTATTGTGCACACCAGCTAGCGATGGAGGCAAGGCAAGTCGATAGGCCACCTCTCCTACACGCTCTAGCACTTCAAAAGGTCTGATGAAACGGGGACTGAGCTTTCCTCGACCTCCGAACCTGATAACTCCACGGGTAGGGGAAATCTTCAGGAAAATGTGATCTCCAACTTCAAATTCTAGTGCTCTCCTGCTGGTATCTGCCCAACTCTTCTGTCGATCCTGAGCCATCTTAATGCGTTGCCTGATTATTTGGACATTGTCGACTGTTTGAACAATGAGCTCGGGACCCAGTAATCTTCGTTCTCCCACATCATCCCAACAAACCGGGGATCGACACTTCCGCCCGTAAAGTGCTTCGAAAGGAGCCATCTGGATGCTAGCCTGATAACTGTTGTTATAAGAAAACTCGACTAGATGCAGATGATCTTCCCATGAACCCTGGAAGTCCAGCATGCAAGCTCTCAGCATATCCTCGAGCGTCTGAATCGTACGCTCGGATTGTCCGTCCGTCTGCGGGTGATAAGCTGTACTGAACTTGAGGCGGGTACCCAAACTCTCCTGTAAGCTCCTCCAGAAGTGCGAAATGAATCTGGTGTCTCGATCTAACACAATGCTGACCGGAACTCCGTGAAGTCGCACTATCTCCTGCATGTATCTCTCCGCAAGTGGCTCTGTCGACTATCCCACTCGCAAAGGTAAGAATTGCGCAGCTTTTGTGAGGCGGTCGATGATAACCCAAATAGCGTTGTTGCCCCTAGGGCTCCGTGGTAAGGCCGTCACGAAATCCATAGTAATGTGCTCCCACTTCCATTCTGGTATCGGAAGCGGTTGTAACAGTCCTGCTGTCCTCTGATGTTCCGTCTTCACCTGTTGGCACACCAAGCATCTGGATACAAACCGCGTAATTTCCCGCTTCATCCCGTTCCACCAAAAATGTTACTTTAGGTCTTGATACATCTTCGTACCTCCCGGATGCACAGAATAAGCTGAACTATGCGCCTCAGCTAGTACCTCTTCTCGAACATCCCCCTTAGGTACGCAGAGTATGCTACCGAATCTCAGAGAACCGTCTTCATGTATGATTAAGTCCGTTCTCAGCCCGGCTTCTACTTGCGCTCTGAACTTTTGCAATCGAGGATCATCCGCTTGTGCAGCCTTGATGCGATCCACAAGGGAAGACTGCACCTGTAGTTGCCAAAACTGCCTGATTGCGCTCGGTGTAACGACCTCAAGCTCGAGTCTCTGAAAGTCCTCAATAATGCTTCTCTGACTGGTCAACATCATGACCGCTGGCTTGCGACTGAGAGCATCTGGTACAACATTTACTTTTCCTGGGTGATACTGAAGTTCCAAGTCGTAATCCGCCATCAGCTCTAGCCATCGGCGCTGCCTCATATTTAGTTCTTTCTGAGTGAAGACGTACTTCAGACTATTATGATCCGTGTACACCTCCACCTTCTCGCCCAACAGATAGTGCCTCCAAATTTTCAACGCAAAAACCACTGCAGCTAACTCCAAGTCATGCGTAGGATAGTTCCTTTCGTGAGTTCTCAGCTGTCGAGAGGCGTAAGCAACCACCCGACCGTGCTGCATCAGAACATAGCCTAAGCCCTTCCCTGAAGCATCACTATGTATCACCAAACCACCGGAATCATCTGGTACTGTAAGAATGGGCGACGTGGTTAACTTCTGCTTCAGTGTCTCAAATTCCTGGGTACACTCCTCGGTCTAAACAAATGGTACATCCTTCCGTGTCAGCCTCGTCAATGGTTCAGCGATTCTTGAAAAGTCTTGGACGAACCTCCGATAATATCCTGCCAATCCCAGAAAGCTTCTGATCTCGGCCACTGACTTCGGTGTTGGCCAATCTCTGACAGATTCTATCTTTGTCGGGTCCACTGAGATTCCTTCGCCCGAAACAATGTGTCCCAAGAACTGAACCTTGTCAAGCCAGAACTCACACTTGCTCAATTTCGCGTACAGCTTCTCTTCCCGAAGAATTTGTAGAACCGTGCGCAAATGCTCGACGTGTTCCTCCCGGGTCTTCGAGTAGACTAGTATATCGTCAATAAATACAACGACAAACGTGTCCAAGTACTTTGCAAACACCCTGTTCATCAAATCCATGAATATCGCTGGAGCATTGGTAACACCGAACGGCATCACGAGGAACTCATAATGTCCGTATCGGGTCCTGAAAGCCGTCTTGCATATATCCTCGGCCGCTTCTCTGATCTGATGATAGCCAGAACGGAGATCCAACTTCGAAAATACCTTGGCCCCACTTAACTGATCGAATAAGTTGTCGATGCGCGGAATTGGATACTTGTTCTTTATTGTGACTTTGTTCAGCTCTCGATAGTCTATACACATCCGCAGCGATCCATCCTTCTTCTTCACCAATAGAACCGGTGCACCCCACGGTGAAATGCTTGGCCGGATAAATCCCTTCTCCAGGAGTTCTTCAATTTGCTTCTTCAATTCTGCCAACTCAACCGGTGCCATTCTGTAAGGGGCCTTGGAAACTGGTGCTGTACCTGGAGTCAAATCGATCGAGAACTCCAAGATGCGTGGAGGTGGTAGACCTGGTAAATCTTCAGGAAACACGTCCAGAAAGTCCCGAACAATCTCTGGGGCTGGGCTCTCATCAATCTCCATAGCCGACAACTCCTTTGGCTTGGCTCTATACTTGGCTGGCTCCAAAGATTCGCTCCCGCCTTCGAAAATAAACTCTGGGTGATTGGGAATGCGGAAGATCACATTCCTTGCTCGGCAATCAATAACTGCATGGAAGGTACTCATCCAATCCATCCCGATAATTGCGTCATGGTTGCCTGTCCCGATCAAAAAGAATTTCGCATAGAATTCCCTGCCACACACTACAACTGGACATGATCTACATTCTTGACTAGGCACTATAACACCATTACCCGTATGTATTTCCCAGCTTTTGGTTAATGGTTCATGTGGTATGGAGTGTGTATCAACGAAATGCGCAGATATGAAACAGTGCGATGCTCCATAATCAAATAGTACTCTAGCTGGCATGGAATGTACGAGTAGAATACCTGTGACAACTTCCCCTGAAGCCTCTGCCTGCTCGGCGGTCAAGGTGAAAGACCGTCCCTGACCGCGACCTGTGTAGGGTTGCCTCTGCTCCTGTGATCTCTGCGGCTGTTGTCCAGACCCTCCCTGTATCTCTGCTCGCTTGGGGCAACCATTAACTCTGTGCTGACTGGATCCACAAATCAAACACTGTCCCTTAGCGCGGAGACAGTCCTTCTGGGTGTGCCCATCTTTGTTGCAGTAGCCGCAAACTACGTTCTTGCTCTGGGGGCGATGCTGGGGCACGAATGGACGCTTCATCTGTGTCGTTCCAGGCCTGTGAACTGGTATGACTCCTCGAGAAGGTGCGTGGGTGCGTGCTGGAACAACTGGGGGGCTTCCTGAATTTGTTGATCAGTTTCTCCTGAATTCGTGCCGTGTTGAGTACCTGTGCAAAAGTCTGAAACTCGAGTGACGCGATCAACTGCTGTAGCTCGAAATCGAGTCCCTGTAAGAAGCGCCTGGCTCTGGTGGCCTCTGAAGTGACCATGTACGGAGCAAATCGGCTCAGACGGTTGAACTCTGCCGCATATACGTCCACGGGACGGCCATTCTGCTTCAGTAGGATGAATCTTTCTTCCATCTCTGCCTTAGCGGTGGAAGGGAATAGTGGTCCAAGAAGCACTCCTTGAATTTGCTCCATTCGATTGGCCTTTCTAGTCTGCTTTCTTCCACTGACCACCATGTACGGGCTTCATCTTCCAACTGGATCTTTATCACATTCACTTTATCTTCATCTGGTACCCTGGCGGCCGTCAGTAAGTTCTCCATATTAACCGGCCATTGCTCGGCCTCAACTGGTTCGGCTAGGCCTGTAAATGCAGCTGGATGTAACCTCCGGAAATCTGATACGGTGCCAGCCCTGGCAGGAAAAGCTGGTAGAGCAATGCCCTCGGGGGCGGTAGTGAGGGCGGAGGGTCCCCCTACAGTGGTAATAGCCCTGAGTCCCTCGGTGAGTAGGTCCGTCTTTCTCTCATGAGCTTCCGCGAGAGAGGTCAGTGCACTAAGTATCCTCTACGTGCGATCCTGAGAACTTGAGTCCAAGGAGTGGTCGTTCGGAGACGTCATATCGCTGGAAGATATTTAAAAGGATATGATTAGACACAAGGATGAAAGTTAGGAATAGTGAAGCGAAAATAACGTAATAAAGTGTAGTTAATGTTATCCCTTACTATTAAACGCGGCTCTGATACCAACAAAACCCGAACGAAAACAATGAGGGAACACAAGCCAAGGTCCAAGGTCGACCCCCTCACCGCTCTTTCTCATGCCCATACCTCTTTTCTTTATCATTTCTTTTTCTTTTCTTTTGTTTTCTTTTCTCTTCTCTCTTCTTTCTCTCATCTAAAACCAACCCAATACAAGAAAGCCATGTAGGAAAAGGTAACACAAGTGTAAAAATGATATGGTGCATGTCATGTGCACAAAACCGGATTAATGCAAGATTAGCGATATTTAATCGCGATTAGCATTAAAACAATGTATAATTACTTATAAAAATTCATAATTTGCCTAAATCACAAACACCTCATTTCAGAAATTCCTATAATTTTCCAAATATTTCCCGATTTATCGGTATTTAATTATACCGCACTAATAAAATATTCAATATATTTATTATTTAATTATAAAAGTCCCCAAAAATAATATTTTATTTTTCTGAAATGTTACAGTTACTGCCCGGTGCCTCTTGGCGAGGGCTTTGATCCTTAAGGACGGGCCGGACAGGGTTGCTGCCCGGTGCCTCTTGGCGAGGGCTTTGATCTCTGGCCTTGTGGGGTAGGGAGCTACCGGCCAGGGATAACCGAGCAAGGGAGGGCCCGGTTGCCTCTTGCGATGGCTTTTGATCCTTAAGGATAGCCGGGCAGGGTTGCTGCCCGGTGCCTCTTGGCGGTGGCTTTGATCCTTGGCGTTGTGGGGTAGGGAGCTACCAGCCAGGGATAACCGAGCAAGGGCGGGCTCGGTTGCCTCTTGCGAGGGCTTTTGATCCTTAGCGCGGGAGGGGCCGTAAGAGGCCTACTAAGGACGGGCCGAGCATGGTTGCTGCCCGGTGCCTCTTGGCGAGGGCTTTGATCCCTGGCGTTGTGGGGTAGGGAGCTACCAGCCAGGGATAACCAAGCAAGGGCGGGCCCGGTTGCCTCTTGCGAGAGCTTTTGATCCTTAAGGATGGCCGGGCAGGGTTGCTGCTTGGTGCCTCTTGGCGAGGGCTTTGATCCCCGGCGTTGTGTGGTAGGGAGCTACCAGTCAGGGATAGCCGAGCAGGGTAACCGCTCGGCTGCGTCTTGGTGAGGGCTTTGATCCCTGACATTATGGGGGTAGGGAGCTATCGGCCAGGGACAGCCGAGCGGGGTATCCGCTCGGCTGCCTCTTGGTGAGGGTTTAGGCCCTTAGTACTGGAGGGGCTGTACGAGGCCTGCTAAGGATGGACCGAGCAGTAAAGCTGCTCGGTGCTCTTGGCGAGTGCTTTGATCCCTGGTATTGTGTGGTAGGGAGCTACCAGCCAGGGATAGCCGAGCGGGGTAGCCACTCGGCTGCTTCTTGGTGAGGGCATCCCTGTCGTTGCGAGGTAGGGAGCTACCAGCCAGGGATAGCCGAGTAGGGTAGCTGCTGGGCTGCTTCTTGGTGAGGGCTTTGGTCCCTGGCGTTGTGTAGTAGGGAGCTACCGGCCAGGGATAGCCGAGCGGGGTAGCCACTCGGCTGCCTCTTGGTGAGGGCTTTGGTCCCTGGCATTGTGTGGTAGGGAGCTACCAGCCAGGGATAGACGAGCGGGGTAGCCGCTCGGCTGCCTCTTGGTGAGGGCTTTGATCCCTGGCGTTGCGAGGTAGGGAGCTACCAGCCAGGGATAGCCGACCACGGTAGCTGCTGGGCTGCCTCTTGGTGAGGGCTTTGGTCCCTGGCGTTGCGTGGTAGGGAACTACCGGCCAGGGATAGCCGAGCAGGGAAGCCGCTCGGCTGCCTCTTGGTGAGGGCTTTGGTTCTTGGCACTGCGAGGTATGGAACTACCGGCCAGGGATAGCTAAGAAGGGTAGCCGTTCGGCTGCCTCTTGGTGAGGACTTAGCTCCTTAAGGAAGGACCGAGCAGTGAAGCTGCTCGGCGCCTCTCGCGCGAGGTTCTGTCCGACCTTCCCGGTGTGAGTACCGAGAAGATGGACAGCCGCGGGAGACACGTGTCATGAGCGCAGGGGGAAGGCGAAGCGCCGGAGCAGTGTCACTTCTATTTAGCATCGGGCAGCGCGATGTCTGCCGCATGGCGGCACAGTTGCGGCGGGATGACTGTCGGACTCCCGGGGCATTGTGGGTTATAAAACGAAGGGAATGTTGATTACTCCCCTCCTCACACCCGAAATGTAAGAATGTAGGACTTCCTTTTCACCATCCCCGAAATCATAAACTTCGAGGACGTGTACCTCTACGATTAGTACTGTACTGAGGACACGGTGCAGTTGGTGATAGGCCGCATCGAGGAGCATTTTGGCCGATTGCTCCCCCGGCGCTCCCCCCTGCTTCAGCTGTTAATGTAATCTATTTGGAGGGCATCGCCGGGGCTCTACAACCCCCTGTCCGAACAGCTGAAGGACGAGGCCATTGGCAAGCTAAGGTCTCTGAGGCGCTTCGGTCTGATCTCCACGAGTCAGCTAAATCGCTCGGTGGCGCTCGTCCTTGAGTGCTACCTGTTCTCCGCCGAACACAGAGACGCGACTGCGTAAGTCCGTCTTGCCTGAATTTGGGGGCATATGCTAATTGGTGCTATCCGTCCACCTCTCCGAAGATACCAAGTTGATTTATGACACCGTGTATCGGAGGTTTAGACGGATGCTTCCGATGTAGCAGACTTCATGATTGTGGGGACGCTCTTCCCTGCAGGCGCAAGCTCCTGCAGTTAATTACGCTACCGCATCGCGGTAACAACTTTCTCCTTCTCCGGATGGTCATTTCGTGTCGTGAGTGTTTGTTTTGTTTTTGGTTGTCCGTGGATTGTATACGGAGACTAATATATGTTGTCGCCCGTAGGGCGTGAATTAGTCCAAATCCGTATCTTCTTAGATTTGGGTTTGGGTTTAAGGATACGTTAGTCTCATTTGAGACTAAGATCAACTTAAACGTTTGTTAAGGATACGTTAGTCTAATTTTAGACTAAGATCAACTTAACAGTTTGTTAAGGACACGTTAGTCTAATTTTAGACTAATGTCAACTTACTCATTTGTTAAGAATACGTTGGTCTAATTTTAGACTAAGATCTACTTAACCGGATCATTTAGATCCAACAAAGGAGCATTTGGGCTCTATTGACTTTGCGGTCAAAGGTTAATGATATCATAGTCCGTGGGTTTATAAACCCCACGATCCAAGGTCAAAGACATCATAGTCCATGGGTTTAAGGACCCCACAGTCCAAGGTTAAGGACATCATAGTCTATGGGTTTAAGGACCCCACAGTCTAAGGTTAAGGACATCATAGTCCATGTAAAATCTTGTTGTCGGGACACGTCACCTCTCTGAAGACATTGAAAGATTACAACGACATATATCAGAGGAGTGAAGAGATGTACCCTTGAACCAATATTGGTTAGGTATCTGTAGTTGGATTGATTTAAGGATCGTTAATCTCGTTTGAGATTAAGATCAACTTAAATGTTTGTTAAGGATACGTTAGTCTAATTTTAGACTAAGATCTACTTAACATGATCATTTAGATCCAACAAAAGAGCATTTAGGCTCTGTTGTTTAGTTTAGGGACATTGCGGTCGATTATCAGTTTAAAGACATGGTGGTCCAAGGTTAAGGACATCATAGTCCGTGGGTTTAAAGGGACCCCACAATCCGAGGTTAAGGACATCATAGTCCGTGGGTTTAAAGGGACCCCACAGTCCAAGAAATGATTGGCTATCGGGACCCGTCACCTCTCTGAAGACGTTGAAGGATTACAACGACAAATATCAAAGAAGTGAAGAGATGTACCCTTGAACCAAAGTTGATTTGGGAAATCTGTAGTCCAATCTGGGACTAAGATCAATTAATTAGATTATGAGCACATGGGCTCAGTTAAATCTGAATTGAGGACTTATGGCCAATTTGGGCTAAATCCAATTAGGTTCGAAATGCTGGCCCTTTGTTGGACTGTTGAACATTTGTCTGGGTTCAGCCCCTCATTATTTAGCAATGCTAAACAGGGGTTTGGGGTTCTGACAACACTTTGTCTTTATTGAGTGCTGAGCACTCATATATTATATGAGACGATCAATCTTAGAAGACAAGAGTGTGTTTGAGGCTCATTCAAAAGAGGAGTCTTGCCTCTGGAAAACTTAGCCAATTTAGACTAAGACTGGTTTGAAAATAGTGTTAAACACTGACACATATTTTATGATCGCGTGTTCCCACGTAATGCACTTAAAATAGTGTTAAACACTAGGGACAAAACACTCAAAATAGTGTTAAACACTAAAAAAGAGGCGGTCACATGGAGTCACGTGAGGCGCCAGAGAATTGGGCCAGACTTCCTTTATTTTACTCTCAAAATCTGCCAATAAGTGTTAAACACTTAAACTTTGTAATCATCACGTGTGGGCACATGATAGTGCCCATGTATTGGGTACTAACTCCTCTGTTTTCCCTCATTTGCCCTTTTAAAAAGATGTTAGTCAGGGGTCACGTAGGGAAACGTGAGGCATCCTAAATCAGTATTGCCTTTGGCTTTATTCCCTTTAGTTTTGAGGGTCACGTGAGGCATTGCCTCCAAGCTTTTTCTTTCTCATTTTGAGGAGTCTGTTTAAGGGTCACGTGGGGGCACATGACCTAGTCTTGATCGTTCTTTTCTACTCATTGAGGATGAGGGTCACGTGTTACCACGTGATCAGGTTTACGTGCATAGAGAGTTTAAGTCATTATTTAAGAATTAAATTCTTTGGTAGGGTTAAACCCTAATTTTGTTTAGAGGAATTAAATTCCTATGTATTTTGAAAGAATTAAATTCTTTAAACTCAACTCTCCCTCTAAGTTTTGGATCTGCATAGTAGAATCTCCCCGATGAGAATTAAATTCTCAACTTATGGGGAGATCTGCTTCTGCAGATCTTCAACCAAAGGAAGAACTAAGTTTTTATTCAGAAGAGTTAAACTCTTAATTTAAGAATTAAATTCTTTTTTTGTTTTATGGAGCTTAGATCTCTTTCTCTTTCTCACCTAGGGTTTCTTTCTCTTCTCAAGAGACCTTCTTTTCTCTCTGGAGAATTAAATTCTCTTTTATTTTTTATTCTCTCTCTGTTGTTGTTGTATCTTTTTTTCTCTTCTCTTCTTGGCTCCTATTTATAGGAGAAAAAAAAGAATCAGTTTGTTTAGTCAATCTTTCATTGAAAGATTTTAATTGATTTTGTAACCAACATGATCTTTTAGATCACTCAGTGTGTTTTATTCACCATTGGATTTTTAATCCAAAAGATATTTTATCTGTTATTCCTGGCAAATTTCAGGAAAATCTTTCCTTGTATACAATTTTTCTATAAATTGGGGATTTTTAATCACTATTAGATTTTTAATCCAACGGTGCTCCACTTTACAGGACACAATCTTTTTGTTTGGAAAGATCTAGGGGAATATTTTTCCAACTAGGGTTTTTGATTTCCCTTAATTAGAATTTAATTCTATTAGTTCAGAAGCTTTAAGAGCTTATCACGTTTTAGCACGTGACCCCACTGATTGACCATTAATTAGAATTTAATTCTATTGGTTTAGAGGGCTCAGGAACCCATCACGTGTTGGCACGTGACCCCACTGATTAATTATTTAATTAGAATTTAATTCTATTGTTTCAGAGGGTTTAAGAGTCTATCACGTGTTGGCACGTGACCCCACTGATTAATTATTTCCAATTATTTATTTTATTCAGTACCTACAGGCTTTGCCTGCAAATGGTCACGTGTCTGCACGTGATACCCGGTCACATGTGGGCACGTGATGCCCGGTCGTATGTCGGCACGTGATGCCTCATAACTTTTGATCCCGGATGAATTATGAGGCCCATAATATATCAAATCGAAGGCTTTCTTAAGACGCTTTCGATACCATTAGAATTTAGCTGTTTCACATTCGGGGATTTGTCAAAATACAGCCCGAAAAATACTGGTTCGTATTTTCTTCCTTAGATTACACGTGCATAGCATATTTGCTCATAACTTTTGATCCCGGATGAATTATGAAGCCCATAATATATCAAATCGAAGGATTTTTCGAGACGCTTTCGATACCATCAGAATTTATCTGTTTCACATTCAGAAGTTTATCAAAATACAGCCCGGAAAATACTGGTTCACATTTTCTTAAACGTATCGCTGCCATTAGATACCTTGGGCTCTTTTGCGCAGAAATTTTTTGGCGGGAAAAAATGCCTCCCACCACTTTGCCTACGTAAGTATATACATGGGTGAAGTAGTGCAGAGTAATCCATAACGTATGACCAGTTTTGGGTTGGTATATAATTTTCAGGATATTGATCTGAGAAGATAACGAGCGGACATAAGCGTCATCATTTATCGTTGACTCAAATCTCAAATGTTAAAGGATATAGTTCCAAACCCTCAGCTCCATGAGCCGCACCCTTCTATTTCTTTATGTTTTACTCTGGCGTGAAGTAGTTTATATGCTCATGAATAACTTCTCCATTTCAGTGGCATGTAGCTTTGACAAGTGTGGCCCATAGATGTTAGATAACAGTTCATCTTGAACTTTTTACAAGGTAGCGATGGCTTAGGAAACAGGGTTAGGATCTGTTGTCTAAGACTTTCCAACTTTATGAGCCGTAAGGGTCCCACAAAAGCTTTTCTCCCTACGAGTCATGAGGATCTCGTAGGTGTCTTTTCTCCTTAGGAGTCGTGAGGACTCCTAAGTGCGTTTTCTCCTGAGAATCGTAAGGATCTCACAAGAGAATTTTCTTTATGCGTAGGGACACTAATTTTCCCGCAAGTTGAGACGAATCGAGAGATTTTCGCAAAGACACTGATTTCCTTACGGGTCGAAACGAATCGAGAGGTTCTTGCCGAGGACGCTGATTTCCCTGAATCGAGATAAGAAGCGATGGCTTAGGAAATAGGTTCAGATCTGCTGCCTAAGACTTTTCAACTTTATGAGCCATGAGGGTCTCATAAAGATTTTTTTCTCCCTACGAGTCGAGAGAATCTCGTAGGTGTATTTTCTCCTTAGGAATCGTGATGATTCCTAAGTGTGTTTTCTCTTGAGAGTCGTAAGGATCTCATAAGAGAATTTTCTTCTTTACAAGTCGAGAGGACTCGTAAGTGATTGATGAGTTGATCTACTCCCGAGTCAAAGCATTGCTTCAACAGGGAGGTCGAGGGTTGACTTTAGGTTGTCTGTGCACAGCCTGTTTACCGCCGAAAGACGCGGCGGAGACGCGATAGACGTCTTGCCTAAAATTCGGGGCAGATGCTATTTGGTTTTATCCGTCCACCTCTCCGAAGATGCCAAGTTGATTTATGGCACCGTGTATCGGAGGTTTAGACGGATGCGGCCGATGTAGCAGACTTCGTCAGATTCCCCCTCGCTTGAGGGGTTTTTGATTGTGGGGACGCTCTTCCCTGCAGGCGCAAGCCCCTGCAGTTAATTACACTACCACATCGCGGTAGCCACTTTCTCCTTCTCCAGATGTTCACTCCGTGTCGTGTGTGTTTGTTTTGTTTGTGGTTGCCCGTGGATTGTATACGAAGACTAAGTGATGCCGTCGCCCGTAGGACATGGATTAGTCTAAATCCGTGTTTACTTAGATTTGGGTTTGGTGTTTTAGTTTAAGGATACGTTAGCCATATTGAGGCTAAGATCAACTTAAACTTTTGTTAAGGATACGTTGGCCTAATCTCTAGACTAAGATCAACTTAACGGGATCGTTTAGATCCTATAAAAGAGCAATTGGCTCTATTGTTTAGTTTAATGACGTTGCGGTCGATTTCCAGTTTAGGGACATGGTGGTCCATGTTCCAGTTTAGGGACGTAGGGGTCCATCATTCCCATTTGGGGATGAGCATTAGTTTAAAGACATTTCGGTCCAACATTCCCATTTTTGGGACGGATATTAGTTTAAGGATGTTTCGGTCCAACATTCCCATTTTGGGACGAATATTAGTTTAAGGACGTTTCGGTCCAACATTCCCATTTTGGGACGAATATTAGTTTAAGAACGTTTCGGTCCACGAGTTTAAAGACCCCGCAGTCTGTATCGATGTGTGGTTGTTGGGACCCGTCACCTCTCTGACGTCGTTGAAGGATTACAATGATAGGTGTCAGAGGGGTTTGGAGATGTACCCTTGAACCGGGTGTAAATTGATTTAGGAGAGCAGTCGTGCTCAGTCAATTTAATTTGAGGACTTACGGCCATGATTGGGCTAAGTCCAGTTGAGAATATTCAACGTTTTTATCTTTGGCCTATTAAACCTGTGCTAGGGCTTTGCCCCTTTTTAATAATGCACTGCATTTTATTCTGGCCTGCTAGGCCTTTTTGATTTGGGCCCTGTCCCTTTATAAATGATGCAGAGCACCTGTTTTGGTTTGGGCTCTGCCCTTTTTAAAATAATGCATTGCATTTTATTAGGCTTGTTAGGCCTTTTTAATTGGGCTTGGCCCTTCTGTAAATAATGCAGTGCATTAATTATTTGACAGTGGCTTGTCAGGCGCTTTGCGCCAATTATTGAGCGCAAGCGCTTATGGTGGTGACATGTGTCACGCTCTGCTGAGCGCAAGCGCAGTGCGCTGCGCCAGTGCGTTGCGCTGTTGCGCTGCTGACACATGGCGCGCTCTGGTGAGTTGCGCCAACTTTAGAGAGCAATGCTCTATTTTTAAAAGCGCATAGCGCAAGTGGTTATGGTGCTGACACGTGGCGCTCTCTGGTGGCTTGCGCTAACCCAGGAGCGCAACAGTGCAGTTTTAGCAAGTGCAGGGCACTGTTTCAATAACTTAATCTAATTTTGGATTTAAGAGAGGAATCTTTAAGATTCCAGAACCAATGGTTCATAAAAAAGTGCAAGGCACTGTTATTATTTATTTTTATTGAAGATCATTGATCTTGTTTTTAGATCAATGATCTATTCAGAAGAAGTTCTTCTTTTATAAAGGTTTTTACCTTTTTTTTTTGAGTTCTTCTCACAATTCTTCAGAGTTCTCTCCGTTTTGTTGTTTTTGAAGTTCTTGATGTTCTCGATGTTGATCTTTTTTTTGAATTGGGATCTAGGGGCCTTTATATAGTGCCCATTAATTTGTTAAATTTGTTAAAGAGATCCTTCTCTGAGTGATTTGGGGAATTTTCCTCACCATTGGATCTTTGATCCAAGGCCTTCTGTTTTACAGAAGACAATCTTCTTGTTCTAATAAGAACAGAAAGATCTTACTGGAATTTTAATTCTGTTTGGCGCAAACGCCCCAGCGCTTGACACGTGTCACGCAACGCACAGCGCAGCGCAACTGCGCTGACACGTGTCGCGCAGCGCAGCGCTTGCGCAACTGAAGCGTTGCTTCCTTTAATTTTTGTTTTAAATAGAGCTTTCCTCTTATTGGGCGCGCTGCCTTGGGCGCTGCGCTGACGTATCAGCTTCTGACACGTGGCGCGTTGCGCGCAGCGCACAGAATTTGAAGCGTTGCTTCATTTATTAAAATTTAAAATTTCAAAGTAGAGCTTTGCTCTGATTGGGGGAATCGGAAGCGTTGCTTCATCTCCCGCCTTGGAATTTGAACAGAGGTTTGCTCTGATTGGGGTAAACAAATGCCCCCCCACCGTTGCGCTTACGTGGCCCCAAACGCGAGCGCAACGGTGGCAGAATTCCAATCGTTGCGGCACCTTTTGGAAGTTGAAAGGGCATTTGATGCCTATAAATAGGACCTTTGGTCCTCAACAGATGATTATCATCTTTAAGATTTTTACTTTCAAAACTTCAGAGCTTTGCTCTTGCCTTTAAGAACACCCAGAGTTAGATTTTCTTCAAAAGAAACTTTTTAGGTAAAAGTTAATCTTGAATTAAATTAATTTCAATTAATAGAGCCTTGCTCTCATAAATCTTTTGATCTAAAGAAAACCCCTTTGGGGTTTCACCAACAAAGCCTTGCTCTCAAGAATCTGTTTCAGGGTTTCTTAACCCATGCACAGAGGTTTGCTCTTTGGCAAAACATAGATCTCTTTGATCTAAAAAAAATGATGAACTGTTAAGAGTTTGAATATGGATAATGAAGATTAAAAATGGAGTTTTGTCTTTAATGGATTATATCATCTTTTAATAGTAAGGCTCTCAGAGTTCTCGGGGAGTTTCTTTAAATTCCCCTCATTATTGGATTTTGACATTCACTCATGTTTGTAGAGCATTGCTCTCGAGGAATTTAACTCTCTCTGTTTTTTTATCGATAATCTTCCCATGATGTTTCATCCAGGCATTATGGCGGTACGTCTATATAGTTTGCACGAATTCATCACCTACGAGGATATCCGCATACAGGGCTGTCAACAAAACCAAGAGTTTACAGATGCCCAGTGTCGGAAGTCATGGGTCGTCTGAACGCACGCGTTGGTTGGCTGCTCCCTCGCCGTTCTGCTCTCTTGAAAGTCGTGCTGGGGGCAATATGTAGAGCACTTCCGGGGCTTCACGAGACCATGCTGCTCAATGCGCTGGATGATGTCGAAGACAAGGTGCATTCGGTGTACCTGTTTGGGCTGATCTCGAAGAAATGGTGGGATAGCCTCATCGACATTCTGCATCAAATTTTCCAGCAGACGACGATAATCACTGCTTATCGAAGGATGGGGGGCCTTGCCGAAGATCTTGACACGATTGAGCGCGAGAGGCCGCGCACGAGAATAATCAGGAAGGCCAGAAGAACTTTAGATGGCCTTACTTTTGAATTCCTCAATCCGTGCCCCGGGTCTGAGGTTATACCATTGTAATAATTTGAATAATGTTTTTCGTTTATTGCTTTCATGATTGTAAGAATTTTTGGCAATATGAATGGAAATTTTTTATTCCAGCTTGTCTTATTTCTCGTTCTGAGTCTTTTGTCCATGCATGAATAAGTGTGTCTCAAACGCTTGATCAAATGCAATTCAGAAGTTTTTTTTTAATCAGCATGCTGTCTTGATAAAAAAGGTTGACAGATAATAGAGTAAGCATCTTGGTTTCTTCAAGAGATAGCGATGGTTTAGGCTGCAGGTTCAGATCTGCTGCCTAAGACTTTTCAACTCTATGAGCCGTGAGGGTCTCATAGAGACTTTTTTCCCTACGGATCGAGAGGATCTCGTAGGTGGATTTTCTCCTTAGGAATCGTGAGGATTCCTAAGTGCGTTTTCTCTTATAAGTCGTAAGGATCCTATAAGAGAATTTTCCCTCTTACGAGTTGAGAGGACCCGTAAGCGGTTGTTTCCCTCCTTGTCGAGATTCGACTTTGGAGAGTGAGACCCATGAATAGTATGCAAGATACCGTTTTAGACCGACTTGCAGGGTCCCAGTGCTCAGGAAACAAGTTTTTTAATCCCTGCTGCCTAAGGCTTTATCTTGCAAGTTGAGACGAATCGGGAAGTTCTCGCGGAGACCCTGGTTTCTCTGCGAGCCGACGCGAATCAGGAGGCTCTCATCAAGGACGCTAGTTTCCCTGAGTCGAGGAGTTTGCTAAGGACACTGGTTTCTCTGGGGTTGAAACGAGTCGAGGTGTTCCTGCAAAGACGCTAGTTTATCTGTGGGTCGACACGAATCGAGGTGTTCTCGTCAAGGACACTGGTTTCCCTGAGTCGAAATATTTTGCCGAAGACGCTAGTTTCCTCGAAGTTGAAATGAATCGAAGTATTCCTGGGGAGACACTGGTTTCTCTGCGGGCCGACGCGAATCAGGAGGCTCTCATCAAGGACGCTAGTTTCTTTGAATTGAGGTATTTGCCAGGGACACTGGTTTCCCTGGGGTTGAAACGAATCGATGTATTCCTGCAAAGACGCTAGTTTCTCTGCGGGTCGACACGAATCAGGATGTTCTCGTCAAGGACACTGGTTTCCCTGAGTCGAAGGATTTTGCCGAAGACACTGGTTTCTTCGGGGTTGAAACGAATCAGAGTATTCCTGCGGAGATACTGGTTTCTCTGTGGGCCGACGCGAATCAGGAGGCTCTCATCAAGGACGCTAGTTTCCCTAAATTAACGTATTTGCTAGGGACACTGGTTTCCCTGGGGTTGAAACGAATCGATGTATTCCTGCAAAGACGCTAGTTTCTCTGCGGGTCGACGCGAATCAGGATGTTCTCGTCAAGGACACTGGTTTCCCTGAGTCGAAGGATTTTGCCGAAGACACTGGTTTCTTCGGGGTTGAAACGAATCGGAGTATTCCTGCGGAGACACTGGTTTCTCTGTGGGCCGACGTGAATCAGGAGGCTCTCATCAAGGACACTAGTTTCCCTGAATTGAGGTATTTGCCAGGGACACTGGTTTCCCTAGGGTTGAAACGAATCGATGTATTCCTGCAAAGACGCTAGTTTCTCTACGGGTCGACGCGAATCAGGATGTTCTCGTCAAGGACACTGGTTTCCCTGAGTCGAAGGATTTTGCCGAAGACACTGGTTTCTTCGGGGTTGAAACGAATCGGAGTATTCCTGCGGAGACTCTGGTTTCTCTGCGGGCCGACGCGAATCAGGAGGCTCTCATCAAGGACGCTAGTTTCCCTAAATTGAGGTATTTGCCAGAGACACTGGTTTCCCTGGGGTTGAAACGAATCGATGTATTCCTGCAAAGACGCTAGTTTCTCTGCAGGTCAACGCGAATCGGGATGTTCTCGTCAAGGACACTGGTTTCCCTGAGTCAAAGGATTTTGCCGAAGACACTGGTTTCTTCGGGGTTGAAACGAATCGGAGTATTCCTGCGGAGACACTAGTTTCTCTGCGGGCCGACGTGAATCAGGAGGCTCTCATCAAGGACGCTAGTTTCCCTGAATTGAGGTATTTGCCAGGGACGCTGGTTTCCCTGGGGTTGAAACGAATCGATGTATTCCTGCAAAGACGCTAGTTTTTCTGCGGGTCGACGCGAATTAGGATGTTCTCGTCAAGGACACTGGTTTCCCTGAGTCGAAGGATTTTGCCGAAGACATTGGTTTCTTCGGGGTTGAAACGAATCAGAGTATTCCTGCGGAGACGCTGGTTTCTCTGCGGGCCGACGCGAATCAGGAGGCTCTCATCAAGGACGCTAGTTTCCCTGAATTGAGGTATTTGCCAGGGACACTGGTTTCCCTGGGGTTGAAACGAATCAATGTATTCCTGCAGAGACGTTAGTTTCTCTGTGGATCGACGCGAATCAGGATGTTCTCGTCAAGGACACTAGTTTCCCTGAGTCGAAGGATTTTGTGGTGATCTTTCAGGTTTTATGTAAGTTACCGTCAGAACCGTGAAGCTAGGAATTCGATCTTCGCTTCGTTTGCTGGCACTGCTGTTCCCCTCCGAAAGGCGGCGCACAGGACCGCGATGTCCTGACACTGGGATTCGGGGCAGATGCTATTTGGTTTTATCCGTCTACCTCTCCGAAAATGCCAAGTTGATTTATGGCACCGTGTATCGGAGGTTTAGACGGATGCGGCCGATGTAGCAGACTTCGTCAGATTCCCCCTCAGGGTAAGGGGTTTTTGATTGTGGGGACGCTCTTCCCTGCAGGCGCAAGCCCCTGCAGTTAATTACGCTACCGCATCGCGGTAACAACTTTCTTCTTCTCCAGAATTTCACTTCGTGTCGTGTGTGTTTGTTTTGTTTGTGGTTGCCCGTGGATTGTATACGGAGACTGAGTAATGCCGTTGCCCATAGGACATGGATTAGTCCAAATCGGTATTTACTTAGATTTGGGTTTGGTGTTTTTAGTTTAAGGATATGTTAGTCGCGTTGCGGCTAAGATCAACTTAAACGTTCGTTAAGGATACGTTAGTCCTGTTTGAGACTAAGATCAACTTAACGTGATCGTTTAGATCCGACAAAAGAGCGTTTGGGCCCTATTGTTCCAGTTTGGGAGATTCATAGTCCAATTTGGGACTAAAGTCTGTTTGGAGGATACGTTAGCCATTTTTGAGGCTAAGATCGACTCAGACGTTTGTTAAGGATACGTTAGTCTAGTTTGAGACTAAGATCAACTTAACGGGACCGTTTAGATCCGATAAAAGAGCATTTGGGCTCTATTGTGCCAGTTTAGGGACGTGGTGGTCCAATACCAGTTTAAGGACACGATGGTCCGATATTAGTTTAGGGACGTCTCGGTCCGATATTAGTTTAAGGACGTTTCGGTCCGATATTAGTTTAAGGACGTTTCGGTCCGATATTAGTTTAAGGACGTTTCGGTCCACGAGTTTAAGGACCCCGCAGTCCATATCGATGTGTGGTCGTTGGGACCCGTCACCTCTTTGACGTCGTTGAGGAATTACAACGACGGATGTCAAAGGAGTTCGGAGATGTACCCTCGAACCGGATGTAAATTGATTTAGAAGAGCAATTTTGCTCAGTCAATTTAATTTAAGGACTTATGGCCAAAATTGGGCTAAGTCCAGTTGAAATATTCAACATTTTATTTGCTTTTGCATTGCATTTCTTTTTTTTATTTTTATTTGGGCCTTGCCCAGAAAGGATGCAGAGCATCAATTTGTTTTGGGCTCTGCCCTTTTAGGAATGATGCAAGGCATCAATTTTATTTGGGCTCTGCCCTTGTATAAAGGATGCAAAGCATCAATTTATTTGGGCTCTGCTCATTTATTGCCTTGCAATTTATTTTGGCCTGTCAGGTCATTTTGATTTGGGCCTGGCCCTTTAATTAATGCATTGCATTTGTGCAAAATGCTGTTAATTTGAGAATCTTTTAGATTCAAGAACCGATGGTTCAAAAAAAGAAGTGCAAAGCACTATTTGATTTAGATCTAAGAAAAAACAAGTTTTTTTTTCTTGTTTTTCTTATCTCAGAGAACCAAAAGTTCATGAAAGTGCAAAGCACTATTAATCTAAGAACTTTTTAGGTTCAAGAACCGATGGTTCATAAAACAAGTGCAAGGCACTATTTTTATTTTTATTTATTTATTTATTTATTAAAGATCCATGATCTTGTTCACAAGAGAAATCTCTCTTCTTTCAAAGGTTTTTACCTTTTTTTTTATCCTTCAAGAGTTCTCAAGAGTTCTCTTCTCTTCTTTTTTTTTAGCAAGATCTTCCCCCTTTTGAAATGAGGTATAGGGTCCTTTTTATAGTGCCCATGAATTAGTTATAATTTGTTACATAAATCGTTTTCTGAGTGATTTGGGTAATTTTCCCCACCGTTGGATTTTTGATCCAAAGGCCCCTGCTTTACAGAAGAAAATCTTCTTGTTTTAACAAGAACAGAAAAGATTTATTCTGTTTTGCGCAACTCCCCAGCGCGTGACACGTGTCGCGCAGCTGTGCTTGCGCAACTGCGCAGACACGTGTCGCGCAACTGAATTTTTTTTTTTTTTTTTTGTAGAGCTTTGCTCTGATTGGAGAAAGAACAGAAGAATTGCTTCTTTTTCCACTTTGGAATTTAAACAGAGCTTTGCTCTGATTGGGATAAACAAATGCCCCCCCACCGTTGCGCTTACGTGGCCTCCTAACGTGAGCGCAGCGGTGGCAGACTCCGAACCGTCGCGCCATCTCTTGGAAGCTGAAAGGGCACTTGATGCCTATAAATAGGAGTTTTGGTCCCTTAGATGATTCTTATCTCTAAATTTTGCTTTCAGAACTCAGAGCTCTGCTCTTTATTTTCAAGAACTTTAAGAGTTAAATTCTTAAAACTTTTAGGTGAAAATTTTAATTAGTGTTAAATTAAATTAATTTTCATTGATAGAGCCTCGCTCTCAATAGATCCCTGATCTAAAGGAAACCTATTTAGGGTTTCACTTAGCAGAGCTTTGCTCTACAGGCCTTAAAGGGATCTAAAGAGAACTAAAGGAGACCCTACTAGGGTTCCATAGAGCTCTGCTCTCTGAAAGATTTTCCATAGATTTTCTTAATTCATTAATGGAGCTTTGCTCCTCCTAAATCATATAGAAGAACTCTTAAGAATTCTTCATGGATCTTGGAACTTAAAGATGGCATTTTATTCCTCAGTGCATTATATTGTTTTGCTTAATCAGTCTTTCTGATAATTCTGTTGATCCTCTTTCACAGGAACAATGAACGCCCACATGTATGCTCTTAACGAGATCATCTCTCATGAGGGCATCCGCCGATTTGGCCGCTCTTAAAATCGGGAGTTCACAAACGAGGAGTGTGCTGAAATAATGAGTCGCTTCGACGCATACAACGGTCCACTGCATCCCCGACGTTCCTTTCTTCTTAAACTTATCGTGGGAGCTATCTGGGAAGCGCTTCCCCTATTCTGTTCCGGCGTGCCGCTTAGGACGTTGGATGCCGCTGAGGACAAGGTGCACTCTGTGTACCTATTGAACTTTATCTCGAAGAGACGGCGAGACAGTCTTATCGACTTCTTGCACAAGGTCTTTCAACAGTCTGCCATACTCGCTGCTTATCGGAGGGTGGAAGACATCGGAAGGGACCCTGACGCTTGTGCTCGCGAAAGGAAGCACACTAGGATGGTCCGCGAGGCTTGGAAAGTCATAGATAGGGTCGCTTTTGAATTCCTCAATCCATGCCCTGGATCTGAGGTTATTCCATTGTAACTTTCATTTATTGTTTTTATGACTGTAAGAACTTCGGGCAATATTAATGGAAATTTTTTTATATCCCAGCTTGTCTTTATTATATATCTTTTGTCCTGAGTCTTTTTGCCCATGCATGAATGATTGTGTCTTGAACGCTTGATCAAATGTAAATCGGATGCTCTTTCTGTTGCTTTTCCTCTTTCTCAGCATGTCGTAACAATTAGCAGGTAATAGAGTAAGCTTCTTGATTTCTTCACGAGATAGCGAGGGCTTAGGCCGCAGGTTCAGATCTGCTGCCTAAGACTTTTCAACTCTATGAGCCGTGAGGGTCTCATAGAGACTTTTCTCCCTACGGATCGAGAGGATCTCGTAGGTGGGTTTTCTCCTTAGGAATCGTGAGGATTCCTAAGTGTGGTTTTCTCTTATAAGTCGTAAGGATCCTACAAGAGAATTTTTCCCTCTTACGAGTCGAGAGGACTTGTAAGCGGTTGTTTCCCTCCTTGTCGAAGTTCGATGTTGGAGAGTGAGACCCGTGGATGGTATGCAAGAGACCATTTTGGGCCAACTTGCAGGGTCCCAGTGCTTAGGAAACAGACTTCTTTTATGCCCACTGCCTAAGGCTTTATCTCACGAGTCGAGCCGCCTCGACAATTTTTCACAAGTCGAGACGAATCGAACGTTTCTCGCAAGAACATCTTAACGTCGCATTTAACCTCTGCTCTTTACGACAGAAGCCCGTTAAGGTCGGTGGTACTTAGGGTTTTGGCCATCGTACCGTCGCATAAGCTGATATAGTCCTCGATAGGCAATCGTGCTGTTCGAGTAGCCCCGCGACTGCCGTGTCTCTGATCCCTTCGGGGGCTGGACAAGACGTCTTCAAGCAATCCTCCTTGGCAGTTTGACCGTCGGAAGAGCAAGCGCTAGGAATTTGCCATGCCGCTTTTTACTTGAGGTTAGGCTCATTTTGGAGAGCCCCGATGAGTCATAACCACTCCGCGCTGGTGTGGGATGATCTCCGATAGTCTTTCAGGCTTTATATGACTTGCCGTTAAGACCTTGAAGCTAGGAATTTGGCCTTTGCTTCGTTTGCTGGCATTGCGTCCTCTGTATCGAGACGAATGTCATGGTGGGAACTAGGGATTTTGCCGTGGCTCCGTTTGTTTGATGACGTTGTGTCTGCTGTGTCGAGACGAATGTTGGGGTGACATCTCGTCTGCTGTATCGAGACGAACGTCAAGGTGGTGATCACTCTGTGCTGATGCGAGATGATCTCCGATTGTCTTTCCGGTTTTATGTGAGTTACCGTAAAGACGTTGAAGCTAGGAATGTGGCCTTCGCTTCATTTGCTTTGTCATGTCTGAATCCCTGCTGGAGGAAGAACGCTGAGGTTGACATTTCGTCTACTGTATCGAGACGAACGTCATGGAGGTGACCACTTCATGTGAGATGGTCTCCGATTGTCTTTCCGGTTTTATGTGAGTTACCGTCAAGACGTTGAAGCTAGGAATGTGGCCTTCGCTTCGTTTGCTTTGTCACGTTCGAATCCCTGCTGGAGGAAGAACGCTGGGGTGACAACTCGTCTGCTGTATCGAAACGAACGTCGAGGAGGTGACCACTCCATGTGAGATGATCTCCGGTGATCTTTCAGGCCTTATATGACTTGCCGTTAAGACCTTGAAGCTAGGAATTTGGCCTTCGCTTCATTTGCTCACACTGCGTCTGATGTATTGAGACGAATGCTGAGGTGGAGCTGGGATTTTGCCGTCACTCCGCTTTGTTTCGACCATAGGGTCTTTTGTTAACTTTGCATATACACCCTGCTGGACTGCGAAGGAACGCCGTTGTTGACATTGCGTCTGCTGTAGCGAAACGAATGCTAAGGTGGAGTTGGGATTTTGCCATCGCTCCGCTTTGTTTCGACCGTGAGGTCTTTTGTTGACATTCCATTTGCCTCCAGCTGGACTGCGGAGGAACGCCGTTGTTGACATTGCATCTACTGTATCGAGACGAATGCTGAGGTGAAGCTGGGATTTTGCCATCGCTCCGCTTGATGGTGTAACATCTGTGTCCTGTTGGAATGAGGAGGCACACCGTTGTTGGTCTCTAGGCTGTAGACGTGGCCATTGAGACCCTGAAGCTCGGGATCTTCCTTTTGCTTTGTCTGTTGACATTATGTCTGGGATATTGCGACAGATGTCGAGGTTGTCTTTGGGTTGTCTATGAACCGTCGAGATTTGGCTTCGCTTTCTGGCGGAGCTTGTTGGGAAGGTATGGTTCCCTCTTTGTTTGTGCCCCTAGATTGTATACAAGGATCGATGTGATCTTACCTGTAGGGCAAAAGTTTCATTCATTTTCATATTATTATTTTATTTCCGCGATGCTCTATCATTTCAGCTTTTATATCGCGAAGGTCGCGATTGCCCAATCATTTCGGCTATTTTTCGCGGTGCCCAATCATTTCGGCTATTTATTTTATTTTTACTCGCTGTTTTTTTTTATTGCGAGTTGCCCAATCATTTCGGCTATTTCGTATGCATACATTTTTACTTGCTGATTCTGTTTGCAAGTTGCCCCATCATTTCGGCTATTTCGTATGCATTTTTTTTTTGGCTTGGTATTTTTTTTTTCTTTGGCGAGTAGGGGATTTGGGATCTGATACCAATCTTGGCATCAGCATCGCTGCGACTGGAATATTGCCAGGAGCGAATCATCATTTGCCGTGAAAGGACTTGGAATTTGATACCGGTTTAGGCATCAGCATCGCTACCACTGGGATATTGCCAGGAGCGAATCATCATTTGCCTCTGTCGATGTAGAACAATGGTGGCTTAGCGACCAGGGTTAAGGTCCTGTCGACTAAGGCTTTTGACTTTATGAGCCGTAAGGGTCTCACAAAGCTATTTCTCCCTACAAGTCGTGAGGATCTTAGAGGTGTATTTTCTCCTTAGGAATCGTGAGGGTTCCTAAGTGTATTGTTCCTCTGTAAGTCGTAAGGATCCTACAGGAGGGTTTTCTCCTTGTAAGTCGAGAGGATTTACAAGGGTTGTTTTCCATGCAAACACATCCCTAGTCTCAGATGGGACTTAGTTAGGGAAATGTTTATTCGCGCCCGTGGATTGTATACAAGGGCCAATATAGGACCACTTGTAGGGCAATGTCGAAAGTTGTGGGGGTTGCTTAAGCACAGGTTTAGGTCTCTGTAACTTAAGACTTTCAAATCTTATGAGCCGTGGGGGTCACATAAGAGAGTTCTCCTTACGAGTCGTGAGGATCTCGCAAGTGTATTCTCCTTAGGAATCGTGGGGATCCCTAAATGTGTTGTTCCTTTGTGAGTTGTAAGGATCTCACGCAGGTGGTTTCTCCTTACAGGGTCGAGAGGACCCTATAAGTGTTTCTTAACGAGGTTGCGCCCTTCAGGTTTTCACAAACACTCGCCGGTAGCCCTGCTGTTTTTACTCACGGAGCCCTTTCGGGTTTTCATCCGTGCCCATTTTGCTTATGGACATACCGTTTTTTTTTTATTCTTTTTTTTTTTTTTACGAGGTCACGCCCTTTCGGGTTTTCACGAACACTCGCCGGTAGCCCTGCTGTTTTTACTCACGGAGCCCTTTCGGGTTTTCCTCCATGCCCGTTTTGCTTATGGACATACCGTTTTTTTTTATTCTTTTTATTTTTTTTTTATTTTTTTTTTATTTTTATTTTTTTACGAGGTCGCGCCCTTTCGGGTTTTCACGAACACTCGCCGGTAGTCCTGCTGTTTTTACTCACGGAGCCCTTTCGGGTTTTCATCCGTGCCCATTTTGCTTATGGACATACCGTTTTTTTTTGTTTTGTTTTTTTTTTATATTCTCATCAGCCTGAGAATGCTGCGGTAGTAGTTTAAAAAACATTTCGGTCATTTGCAAATTTTAGGACATTGCGGTCCATCATTAGTTTAAGGACATCTCGGTCCGTTGTTAGTTTAAGGACGTTTCGGTCCGTTGTCGCCGTATTTGAGGCGAATATCTGGTTTATTGACTTTTCGGTCTATGAGTCCTTCTCCATGAATGAACATGATGCCCCCGGCGTATCCATCTTCTTCGGAGCGTGCGGTTGTGGCGGACTCACCTTCCAGTTCTCAGACAGCGCAAACTTGCCCTGTTGGTATTGGTCTTCAACCCAGTTTTTGAAGACGTAGCAGTCCTCGATCAGGTGACCTACTGTTTGGTGGTAAGGGCAATAATTAGGATTATTAACATCGCCTGGCCGCAACGGACGTTTTGGACTCGGCAGATTGATGAGTCTGTCGCACACTGCCAGCTCGAACAGTCCCCTTGTTTTATCTTGCGGAAACGAGTAAGGACATTTCAACTTTTCCTGGAGGGATTGCCGCTTGTTGCTTTGGCAAGCAACCGGTCTAGGGTCACCTGATTGTTGTTGAGCGCTGGCGACGAGGGCCTTTTTTCCTTTTCCTTTATTCTTTTTGCTCGGTCCCTTGTTTACGGGGCCGAGATTTTTTTCGAATAGCGTGCGATTACATGGATGAACGTTCTCGCAGCTTCTCAATTCCTTTATTTTCGAAATAGATTCCCCGAGGGAAGAGTTGGGGATAGCTTCTTCGTCAGAGTTGCTTCCAAAGGTGATAATTTGCGATACCTTAGAGTCGGCTATATGGCAATCGTCGGCGACTCTTTTGCGCTCATATATCGCATTTTTCCGATGTCCACAAGCTTCACACTTTGTCCCGTCGAAGTGTTGCTTTTGAGCGACATACCCTTGCCACCAACAGTTAAAGGATTCGCAGTCTTCGGTAGGATGCATGATCTTCTGATGATATAAACAGAAGTTAGGGTGCATCTCTATCTCAGAGAAAGGATTTTCTTCGGAAGGCGGTAGCTTCATTCCTACTGATAGAGCTTTGGCGAACCGTTTCCTCGTCTTGAATTTGTTTTTACCCGCAGTGTATGGCTTTTGATTTGACGGGAATACCTTGGTTCTTTCCAGTATGGCCCTTTCATGCTCTTGATTGGCTTTTGCTTTCAGACGAATTTCATTTAGGAAGGCATCGATCAACTTGTCTGACGGCCGCGGAATTTCTGTTTCAGGGTCCGCCGTTGATTTCTCAGCGCAAGGATCCTCCTCATCATCCGTCAGTGAATGAGAAATCACATGACAAGTCGCTATGTAGTCTTCGGATTCATCCGATAAGTTTTCTCCATCGTTTTCATCCTCGACGAAAGAACAAGTTGCCCCCGGCGTGTCCGTCTTCTTTGGAGAGTGCGGCTGTGGGGGGTTTACCTTCCAGCTTTCAGACAGCGTGAACTTGCCTTGCAGGTATTGATCCTCGATCCATCCCTTAAAGACGAAACAATCCTCAATCGGGTGACTTACCGTTTGGTGGTAAGGGCAATAATTGGGATTATTAAGATCGCCTGGCTGCGACAGACGCTTTGGACTCGGCAGATTGATGAGTCTGTTACGCACTGCCAGCTCAAACAGTCTTCTCGTTTTATTCTGAGGAAACGAGTAAGGACGTCCTAGCCTCTCTTCGAGGGATGGGCGTGGACACACGTTGTTTTGGCGAGCGACCGGCTTTGAGTTGCTCGACTGTTGCTGAGCGTTGGCGACGATGATCGCTTTTCCTTTCTCATTTCGGGGATCGGGTCTTGGAGGAGACGGTCTATGGCCCATCTGGTCCATTTGGGCTAATTTGTCGATCAAGGCCTGGAAGGTGGTCGGCCTGAAGAACATCATGAATTGCGAGATGGTCGCCTGCGGATCGAGAGTGCCCACAAACATGCCTACCGCAGGTGCCTCTTCTATGCGTTGTTCGCATTTCGACCATAGGTTTCGCCATCGTGTTGCGTATTGGACCCACGTTTCGCTTGGCCTTATCCTGGCATTTATTAGTGCTGTTATCGGGGTGCGTTCACTAGCACTCGCGAATCTTTGTGTAAACAGCAGTTCCATCTCTGCAAATGTTTTGACAGAGTCGTTAGGTAGCTCCGAATACCATTCAAAGGCTGTTTCTGCTAAGCTGCCGACGAATTGACGTAGCAACAATTTGTCATCTCCTCCAGTATTGCCGCATAAGGCCCTGAATTGAGCGACATGCTGATGCGGATTCCCTGTCCCTTTATATACGTGGAATTTAGGGATCGTATATCCTGGCGGGTAACTGATTTGGTCATACCAGCCCGGATACGGTCGTCCGGTTCTAACAGTTTGCCCAGCCGCTTCATTCGCCTGATGAACCCGGATCTGCTGAGCTATATATTCGTCTAGGTCGACTTTGGAGATTGCCTCCTCCTTGGCTGTTGATAGAGCCGGCGGAGGATTTGACGTTTCTCCCCTGTCGTCTTCAAGGACGATCGGAGGATCTTCAGCAGGAGGGTCCGGCTGTAACATCATCCCTACCATATCTTGGAAGAGGAGCGCCATCTGTTTTATGTTAGCCGCTTGCTCTGCAGCTTCTTTGTCCCTCTTTTCGAGGACTCTGCGTAAAAAGTCAGCGTCGGTTTCTTGTTCTTGACGCTCATCCGAAGACGTTTCAGAGCTTTCTTTTGGCTCAGTGAGTGCAGCCATTGTAGTCATCATTTCCTGAAGCTTTTGTTGTTGCTCCTGGGCTTTCGTCACGGATCGGTGTGAGCGATCGGTGGCCCGTAGAAGTGCGGCTTTCATCCTTTCCAGAAGTCATATAAACAGTGTGCACCACCATACCCCCAGACTTGGGGCGTTTGTGTTCAGCGCTTTTATGCTTCGCCATGTTCACAGGGGCTTTCTGTGGCCTCCTTTTTTGAGTGATTGGAGTTAAGGGAGCCGTTGTAGTGGGCACCCAAGTAGCTTTTGCTTTTTGTGGTTTGACAGAGTAATCCTTCCCCTGCCGAACCTTCATCTTTTTCTGTCGTCGGAGGCAGTCTTGATCGATCACCGACTCTTGAACCCGTCGCCAGACTTTGTAAATTTTAGAGGACAGCCGTTGAGGGGGCTGCTCTAGCTTCTTCTCTGGAGTATTCTCCACAGGTGAAGGAGTTCGTTTCAACATCGCAGTAGGAGAGTTTCTTCGCACCTTGTTGAGCAGTTCAAAGCTGTTCTTGGTTGGAACAGCAGTATCGATCTCCACCATTAGAGTTGGACGAGTAAGTCCAGAGGGGGAGTTGCCCCCAGCCTTCCTCACTCGGTGCCAGTAGCGACGTCGGGCATGTCGTGCTGATGGAGTTGTTTCAGCTATAGGGGTGACCTTCTCATGCCCTCTGTGTTGGTCAGAATATATTGGTACCAGCTTTTTAAAGATCGACGTCCGTTGAACGGGGACGGCCAACTTGTCAGAAGCGGACTTCTGAACATGGAAAGCAACCTTGGTGATTTCGCCAAGAACGGGAGCTGGGATGGCTATCCGCTTCGGGATAACGCCTTCTGGTATGGCAGGCTTCTTCATGAGCCTGTTAGAGCTCTGGCCTAGTCCGTTAAAAACTGAAGCAGTGGAGTTGGACGACCCGTTGAGAGGGGTCGCGGCAGTGGTAAGTCGATCGAAGACCGACTTCTTTGGAGCTTCTTGCAATGTCATTGTGGCATTGAAGCTCAATGGTGGGAGCATGGTCCCGAAGAATAATCCAGTGGTAGCTTGAGTTACCTGCTCCACTGGTATCTTGAAAAGAGAGGCCGCTCGGGGCCCATAAGTCACTCCTCCAGCAATGACGGAGCGAGAGTTGCAGCTGCAGGCGGTGCAGTTCGAAGCCATCGATCTTCTGTTTTCTGCATGGAGAAAGACACCAAATCTAAGTACTTTGAATCCATAAGCAACCACAGCAAACCGCGATTTGTTCGCGAACACGACACATGAAGTGTGGAGTGGAAAGAGGAAGAGGTCCCACCGGGCGTGCCAGAATCTGTTCCCCTCCGAAAGGCGGCGCACAGGACCGCGATGTCCTGACGCTGGGATTCGGGGCAGATGCTATTTGGTTTTATCCGTCCACCTCTCCGAAAATGCCAAGTTGATTTATGGCACCGTGTATCGGAGGTTTAGACGGATGCGGCCGATGTAGCAGACTTCGTCAGATTCCCCCTCAGGGTGAGGGGTTTTTGATTGTGGGGACGCTCTTCCCTGCAGGCGCAAGCCCCTGCAGTTAATTACGCTACCGCATCGCGGTAACAACTTTCTCCTTCTCCAGAATTTCACTTCGTGTCGTGTGTGTTTGTTTTGTTTGTGGTTGCCCGTGGATTGTATACGGAGACTGAGTAATGCCGTCGCCCGTAGGACGTGGATTAGTCCAAATCCGTATTTACTTAGATTTGGGTTTGGTGTTTTTAGTTTAAGGATACGTTAGTCGCGTTGCGGCTAAGATCAACTTAAACGTTCGTTAAGGATACGTTAGTCCTGTTTGAGACTAAGATCAACTTAACGTGATCGTTTAGATCCGACAAAAGAGCGTTTGGGCCCTATTGTTCCAGTTTGGGAGATTCATAGTCCAATTTGGGACTAAAGTCTGTTTGGAGGATACGTTAGCCATTTTTGAGGCTAAGATCGACTCAGACGTTTGTTAAGGATACGTTAGTCTAGTTTGAGACTAAGATCAACTTAACGGGACCGTTTAGATCCGACAAAAGAGCATTTGGGCTCTATTGTGCCAGTTTAGGGACGTGGTGGTCCAATACCAGTTTAAGGACACGGTGGTCCGATATTAGTTTAGGGACGTCTCGGTCCGATATTAGTTTAAGGACGTTTCGGTCCGATATTAGTTTAAGGACGTTTCGGTCCACGAGTTTAAGGACCCCGCAGTCCATATCGATGTGTGGTCGTTGGGACCCGTCACCTCTTTGACGTCGTTGAGGAATTACAACGACGGATGTCAAAGGAGTTCAGAGATGTACCCTCGAACCGGATGTAAATTGATTTAGAAGAGCAATTTTGCTCAGTCAATTTAATTTAAGGACTTATGGCCAAAATTGGGCTAAGTCCAGTTGAAATGTTCAACATTTTATTTGCTTTTGCATTGCATTTCTTTTTTTTATTTTTATTTGGGCCTTGCCCAGAAAGGATGCAGAGCATCAATTTGTTTTGGGCTCTGCCCTTTTAGGAATGATGCAAGGCATCAATTTTATTTGGGCTCTGCCCTTGTATAAAGGATGCAAAGCATCAATTTATTTGGGCTCTGCTCATTTATTGCCTTGCAATTTATTTTGGCCTGTCAGGTCATTTTGATTTGGGCCTGGCCCTTTAATTAATGCATTGCATTTGTGCAAAATGCTGTTAATTTGAGAATCTTTTAGATTCAAGAACCGATGGTTCAAAAAAAGAAGTGCAAAGCACTATTTGATTTAGATCTAAGAAAAAACAAGTTTTTTTTTCTTGTTTTTCTTATCTCAGAGAACCAAAAGTTCATGAAAGTGCAAAGCACTATTAATCTAAAAACCTTTTAGGTTCAAGAACCGATGGTTCATAAAACAAGTGCAAGGCACTATTTTTATTTTTATTTATTTATTTATTTATTAAAGATCCATGATCTTGTTCACAAGAGAAATCTCTCTTCTTTCAAAGGTTTTTACCTTTTTTTTTTTATCCTTCAAGAGTTCTCTTCTCTTCTTTTTTTTTTAGCAAGATCTTCCCCCTTTTGAAATGAGGTCTAGGGTCCTTTTTATAGTGCCCATGAATTAGTTATAATTTGTTACATAAATCGTTTTCTGAGTGATTTGGGTAATTTTCCCCACCGTTGGATTTTTGATCCAAACGTCCCTGCTTTACAGAAGAAAATCTTCTTGTTTTAACAAGAACAGAAAAGATTTATTCTGTTTTGCGCAACTCCCCAGCGCGTGACACGTGTCACGCAGCTGTGCTTGCGCAACTGCGCAGACACGTGTCGCGCAACTGAAATTTTTTTTTTTTGCTCGCGCAACTGCGCGCTGACACGTGTCGCGCAACTGCGCAGTCGCGCAGTGCGCAGCTGCGCTGACACGTGTCGCGCAACTGCGCAGTCGCGCACTGCGCAGCTGCGCGACACGTGTCGCGCACTGCGCAGCTGCGCTGCGCACTGCGCAGCTGCGCTGACACGTGTCGCGCACCTGCGCTGCGCACTGCGCAGCTGCGCTGACACGTGTCGCGCACTGCGCAGCTGCGCTGACACGTGTCGCGCACTGCGCAATTTTTTTTTTTTTTTTGTAGAGATTTGCTCTGATTGGAGAAAGAACAGAAGCATTGCTTCTTTTTCCACTTTGGAATTTAAACAGAGCTTTGCTCTGATTGGGATAAACAACTGCGTCTGTTGCATCAAGACGAATATTGCGGTTGTCTCTAGGCCGTTGGTGAACTGTCGAGATTTGGTTTTGCTTTCTGGCGGAGCCTGTTGGGAAGGTATGGTTCCGTCTTTGTTTGTGCCCTTGGATTGTATACAGGAATCGATGTGATCTCACCTGTAGGGCAAAAGTTTCATCATTTTTTTTCATATTATTGCTTTATTTCCGCGATGCTCTATCATTTCAGCTTTTATATCGCGAAGGTCGCAATTGCCCAACCATTTCGGATATTTCCCGCGGTGCCCAATCATTTCGGCTATTTATTTTATTTTTACTCGCTGCTTTTTACTGCAAGTTGCCCAATCATTTCGGCTGTTCTATATGCATACGTTTTTACTTGCTGCTTTTTATTGCAAGTTGCCCCATCATTTCGGCTATTTTGTATGCATGTGCGGTTTGCTGGCTTTACGCCGTAAGCCTGGGATTAAACACCGGTTTCGGCATCAGCACCGCTACAACTGAGATATTTCCAGGAGCGAATCATCATTTGCCTCTGTCGATGTCGAACAAAGGTGGCTTAGCGAACATGGTTAAGGTCCTGTCGACTAAGGCTTTTAACTTCATGAGCCGTAAGGGTCCCACAAAGGTATGTCTCCCTACAAGTCGTGAGGATCTTGTAGGTGTATTTTCTCCTTAGGAATCGTGAGGACTCCTAAGTGTATGTTCCTCTGTAAGTCGTAAGGATCCTACAAGAGGGTTTTCTCCTTGTAAGTCGAGAGAACTTATAAGGGTTGTTCATCATGCGTACATATCCCCAGTCACGGATGAGACTTGGTTAGGGAAATGTTTATTCGCGCCCGTGGATTGTATACAAGGGTCAGAATTGAACCACTTGTAGGGCAAAATCGAAGGTTGTGGAGGTTGCTTAAGCACAGGTTTAGGTCTCTGTAACTTAAGACTTTCAAATCTTATGAGCCGTGAGGGTCCCATAAGAGAGTTCTCCTTACGAGTCGTGAGGATCTTGCAAGTGTATTTTCTCCTTACGAATCGTGGGGATCCCTAAGTGTGTCGCTCCCTTATGAGTCGTAAGGATCTCACGCAGGTGGTTTCTCCTTACAAGGTCGAGAGGACCCTGTAAGTGTCCTTTAACGAGGTTGCGCCCTTTCGGGTTTTCACAAACACTCGCCGGTAGCCCTGCTGTTTTTACTCACGGAGCCTCTCGGGTTTTCATCCCTGCCCTTTTTGCCTATGGACATACCGGTTTTTTTTATTCTTTTTATTCTTTCCTTTTTTTTCCTAACGAGGTTGCGCCCTTTCGGGTTTTCACAAGACTCGCCGGTAGCCCTGCTGTTTTTACTCACGGAGCCCTTTCGGGTTTTTATCCGTGCCCATTTTGCTTATGGACATACCGTTTATTATTTTATTCTTTTTATTCTTTTTTCTAACAAGGTTGCGCCCTTTCGGGTTTTCACAAGACTCGCTGGTGGTCCTGCTGTTTTTACTCACGGAGCCTTTTCGGGTTTTCATCCGTGCCCATTTTGCTTATGGACATACCGTTTAATATATTATATATATATTTTTTTTATATATTTTTTTTATTCATCTCGTCAGCCTAAGGATGCTGCGGTAGTAGTTTAAAGACGTTTCGGTCCTTCGTTAGTTTAAGGACATTTCGGTCCGCCATTAGTTTAAGGACGTTTCGGTCCGTCCAGGAGAAAGCTGGCTACTGCTTATAAAGTTTGAGCTTAGGAAGATAGCGAGCGGACATAGTCGTCGTCATCTATCATTGACCTAAGCGGTAACTCGCTAAGCGTAGTATTTCTTTAGGAAGCGACCATTTATTGGCCTGAAAGGCCTTTCACCGTGCATATCCATGAGTAGATAGGCTCCACCCTGGTAGACCTTGTCTATGATGTACGGGCCTTCATAGTTCGGCTCGAATTTTCCCCGCTTGGCGCGATTGGGGATCATAGGTCTTTTGACCACTAGCACGAGTTCGCCTTGGCGGAATGTTCTCGGCCGGGTCAATCTTTCATATGAGCGCGTCATCTTTGCTTTATAAGCTTCTAGATTTTGTTGCGCTATGAGCCGGTTTTCATCAAGGGCATCAAGCTCCTCAAGCCGAAGGTGAGCATTTTCTTCATCTGTCAGCTCGTAGTGGACTGCCACTCGCAGAGAGGGTAACTCTATTTCGAGGGGGAGTACTGCTTCTGTACCGAATACCAACGCATATGGCGTTACGTTCGTGGCCGTCTTGAACGTAGTTCGATACGCCCAAAGAGCCTCTTGCAGCCTCTCATGTCAGTCCTTCTTATTTCGGGATACCATTTTCTTCATGATCTTTGTTAAGGTCTTGTTGAAGGCCTCAGCTAGACCATTAGCCCGCGGATTATAAACTGAGGAATATCTCCAGTCTATATTATGCTGCTGCGCGAAGCGACTGATCTTGTGGCTTCTGTAAGCTGGCCCGTTATCGGAGATGATCCGTCGTGGAGTTCCAAACCGATATATGACGTGCGTCTTGAAGAAATGGAGGATATTCTCCATCTTCACTTCTCTTAACGGTACTGCTTCTGTCCATTTGGAGAAGTAGTCAGTCGTCGCCAGGATGAAACGATGTCCCCTGGACGATGCTGGTTCGATGGGGCCGACTATGTCAGTTCCCCACATTTCGAATGGCCAGCTAGCCACCGTTGGATGGAGTGGATTTGGATGCTGGTGGATGAAGTCCCCATGGATTTGGCATGAGTGGCATTGCTTCGCATATTCGAGACAGTCCTGAATCATCATGGGCCAGTAGTAGCCCATCCGTTTGATCTTCAACTTCATCTTTGGGCCTGCTTAGTGAGAACCGCTGAGTCCGTCGTGAACTTCCTGAACGACTCTTTTTGCCTCTTCAGGTCCCAGACATCTCAACCACAGAGAATCAAACGACCTCTTGTACAGAGTATCATTGACGAAGGCGAAAGACTGAGCTCGTTTCATAAGCTGATGTCTTGAGGACTCATCTTCGGGCGTTCGACGGTATTTGAAGTAGTCTATAAAGACTTCCTTCCAATCCTCAGCCTTTCCCCGGTTATTTATTTGCATAGCCATTTGCTCAGTCGCTCCCTTTTCTTCGGATTATTCCAGAGATATTTCTGCTGGGGCAAGTACCCGACGACTTTGTACCACGATTCTTACGTCATCGAGGTTTTCGTCGGCCAGTTCTTTAGCGAGCTTGGCCAACGCGTCCGCTTTGCTGTATTCCGCGCGCGGTATGTTTTCCAAAATGTAGGAAGGGATTTGGGTCAACAGTTGTTGCACCTTTTCTCTGTACTTCACCAACTCTGGTTTGCACGTTTGGTAGTCGCCGTTTACTTGACTAACGACCAGTTGAGAATCTCCGTATATGAGGAGGTTTTCAATTCTCATATCAATGGCGATCTCGAGGCCTGCTATCAGAGCTTCATATTCGGCTTCATTGTTCGTCCTCTGCTCTGTTAAGGAGAAAGCAAAGCGCATTATCCCTCCTTGTGGAGTTACAAAGATGAGTCCTACCCCCGATTTGATTATAGGGGTGCTTTGTTTGCGCTTCTTTATGGAAGATGCTCCATCGAAATAGAGTTTCCATAGGGTATCACCACCGTCGATCGCGTCAAACGCATGTTCGTCTGGCAGATCGCAATTCAAAGGAGAATCGGCAGGTATCGGATGCCCAGCGAGGAAGTCGGCCATGGCCTGGCCTTTCACTGCCTTGAGAGGTTGATATGTTATCGAGAACTCCATCAAGAGCAGGGCCCATTTAGCGAGTCGACCAGTCAGTATGGCCTTTGACATTAAATACTTAAGGGGGTCCACCTTCGAAATGAGACGGACTTCATGCGCCAACGCATAGTGCCTGAGCTTGGCTATCGCAAAGATCAACGCTAGGCAGTGTTTTTCAATGGGGGAATAGTTGCTTTCTGCCCCTAGTAGAACTCGACTCAAATAATAGAGTGCTCTTTCTTTCCCTTGATCGTTCTCTTGCGCCCATAATGAGCCTAAGGAACCTTCGAGGGCCGTTGTATAAAGAATGAGAGGCTTTCCCTTGACCGGAGCAGCCAATACTGGCGGGTTCTGTAGGTATTTCTTGATCTCGTCCAGCGCGTCTTGGCATTTTTGGTCCCAGACGAACGGGGTTCCCTTCTTCATCAGGTGGCTGTAAGGACGGCACTTGCCTGAAAGGTTGGCTATAAATCCCCGTATATACGCGAGCTTCCCTTGGAGAGACCGCAGCTGTTTGAGAGTCCTTGGCGGAGTCATTTCCATGATCGCCTTGATCTTTGACGGATCTATCTCAACACCTCGGTGTCGGACGATGAATCCTAGGAATTTGCCTGAGGAAACTTCGAATGCGCATTTGAGGTGGTTCATTTTCAAATTGTATTGCCGAAGGCGTTGAAATACGGTCTTCAGATGCTCTAAATGCTCCATGTACCATTTGCTTTTCACCACGAGGTCGTCGATATAGCACTCGACGATTTCATGTATGAGGTCATCGAAGATCTTCGTCATGGCCCTCTGATAGGTGGCACCGGCGTTCTTTAGACCGAAAGGCATCACCTTGTAGCAGAATATACCTAGCGAAGTCCTGAAAGCGGTGTGCTTCTGGTCTTCGGGGTGCATCTTTATCTGATTATACCCTGATGAGCCGTCCATGAAGGAGAAAACCTCGTGAGTGGACGTATTGTCTATCATTAGTTCGGTGACTGGCACTGGGAAATCGTCCTTCGGGCAAGTTTTATTAAGATCCCGGAAGTCCACGCATATGCGCACTGTCCCATTTTTCTTCATCACTGGGACGATGTTGGCGATCCACTCAGGGTATTGAACCTCCTGGATGAAGCCAGAGTCGATCAGCTTCTTGACCTCAGCATTGATACTCATCTCAAGCTCGAGCCGCATTCTTCTTGGCGCCTGTTTGACCGGCTTGACGTCCGGAGATATCGCCAATTTATGCACAGCGATTTCTGGATCTAGTCCTGGCATTTCGGAATAGTTCCATGCGAAGCAATCTTTATGCTGTATAAGCAGGTCTTTTAATGAAGCCACCCTCTCTTCAGACAGCAGCTCACTAATGAATGTCGGTCGCGGGTCATTCTCCGTCCCCAACTCAATTTTCTTGAGGTTATCCGCAATGGTATGTATTCCATCCTCCAGCTCTTTCGGTGCTGGTGGAAATTCTGTGATCACCTCATCGTCGTTGTTTTCGTAGCACCAGGGAAGGTGATCCATATTCTCTGGCTCTTCTTTTGATATTGTTATCATATGACAAGTACGACCTCGCTTCCAAGACCGATGTGTATTTGGTTCTACCTTCATGGCTTTGGGCTCGTGCTTCTGTGGCGGCGTTACCCTCCAGTTGTCAGACAGAGCGAACTTGCCAAGCTGATACTGATCTTCGACCCAATTCTTGAAGGTGAAGCAGTCTTCGAGAGGATGCCCTATTACTCGGTGATAAGAGCAATAGTTTGGGTGAGAAACTTCTCCTGTTTGTTCGGGGTGTTTAGACTCCGGCAGTGTAAGCATCTGGTATTTTATAGCTCGGTCAAGTATCTTCTTCGTCTTGTCCCGAGGAAAAGAGTATGCTCGACTCATCTTCTTTACAAGGGACAGATCTGGACCGCTCGACTCCCGCTTGCGTGGCTTCTTAGTCCCACTTTGTTGCTGTTGAGCGCCTTTTTCGCCTCTCGACTTATTTCTGCCTCTGCGTCGAGCCTTTTTTATAACAGGTTGACAGGGAGCGGCACTTTCATCTTTCACGGTCTGTTGGAGGAGGCGTTGCGTTTTGGCTTTCTCGTAGATGGCCATTTCGCGGTTATGGTCGTCTCGGACTTTTTGACCAGCTTCTCTTATAAGCTTGTCCATTTGTTCTTCTAACGACGGACTGGGCACTTTTGCATCAGGAACTTTTACTGGTTCAGGATTAGCGTCCTCCCATTGAGCATCCGCTTCTTTATCGAAGTCATCCACGACGTAGCAGTCACGGAGTAGCTCTCGTTTCTTGGACCGAATGTATCCAAGCCCGATTGTTTCCATTCTCCCATTAGGCAACTTGTGCTGAGTCCCGGGAATGTTCCAGACCCTGTTATAGAATTTGGCTTTTCGAGCGGTCTGTTTAAAGGATATCCCTTGGCACTTTAGCAGCCTCTTCAAGCCTTCTGTATAATATCTGGGGAGACGGATGGGCTGAAGTCTGTCAAGCGTAGGATCAATACCGTGCCAGATTTCTTTCTCCACTTTGGTTTCTTCAGAGCAGTAGAATAGAATTGCCTTTTCGCCTTCTCGCCTGGGAGGGACATAGAACGTCCGCAGCTCCTCTATGCTGTAGATATCAAGTGCATCCAGTTCTTTATGATGTTTAAGCGGAACCATGGCAATTTGCAGACTTTGCTTTTCATCAGCGAATGTTCGTATTGAAGGCCGAGCAGAGAATATAGCATGGACCTCATCTTCCGAGTCGCTGCCAAAGATCAGCGTAGGAGCGGATGGTCCCGGTTTGTTGTATTGGGACGGACCCGAATAAACTATCTCCTCTTCCTCCTCGGTATCACTGCCGAAAACAGGGATGTGGCGTTAGCCTTGTTCTCCGGCTTGTGACACCTCTCCGTGTCTTCGAAATCCGGTAAAAAGTATTTGGCATCTTCATATTTGCGGACCTCGTTCACGGAGAACGGGTTCAGTTCTCCCGTCACGGTATACTCGAGACCATCTTTAAAATACTTCATACACTGATGTTGTGTAGAGGGGATGATGTTGTACTCGTGTAACCATAGTAATCCGAGCAGATCATTGTAGCACGTCTTGGCGTCTATGACGTGGAACTTAATGTCCGTGACGAGTAGCCCAAAGCGTAGCGTCAGTATCACAGACCCAAGAGTTCTTGATGATTGGGAGTCGAACCCGGAGATGGTGATCTTGTCCCGAGCAAGGTGCTGGACGCTCATGTAGATTTCCTTTAACACCCGCACATTGAGGAGATTAGCGGAGGATCCATTGTCGACCAGGATTTTGCCTATCTTTATATCGTGACAGTATCCTGAGACATAGAGGGGGCGATTGTGTTCACACGTCCCTAGGAGAAGGTCTTCATCGCCAAAAGTAACATCGGCCGTGTGCACTTCTTCCAATTCATCCTTCATCTTTTCTTCGGCGAGAAAAGCTTGGAATTGCTCCGGCTCCTGTAGTGCCTTGATTAACAAATCTCTCGCCTCTTTTGATAGTAAAAGGGCGTCAAGAATGCTGAGCTGCGAGGGTAGCTTTCTCAGATGCGCTAAGACGTTGTAATCCACCTTATTTTTCTTTGGCGGGTCCTTGGCAGTTAGCTCTTCCACAACTTGGTCATCCAGGGCGATATCCTCATAGACCTTTTCTTTCCCTTTATCTTTTTTGTTTGAGGGTCCGAGATTCTTTTCAGGCAGCGTCCGATTACGCAGCCGGATATTTTCACAGACCTTCTGCTCTTCTCCTTTTCCCAATGTGGACTCTTTAAAGAGGGGGCTAAGAGCCAGCTCATCGTCAGAATCGCTCCCGAATGTGAGCACTTGCGATCCCCCGGCGTTAACCATGCAACAATTGCCGGTAGTTCTGTTAAGTCCCTCGGTTGTATTTTTCCGCTCCCGATGAGTCTTGCGCTTTTCCCGCTTAAAATGTTGTCGGTGAGCAACATATCCTTACCACCATCTATTGAAAGCTTTGCACTCTTCAGTGGGGTGCGAAATCTTCCGATGATACAAGCAGTAGGAAGGGTGCATTTCCACTTCACCAGTAATGCTTCCTTCAGAGGATGGTAACTTGATACCCATTGATATGGCCTTAGCAAACCTTTTCCTCGTCTTGAATTTGCTTTTATCCGCAGTGGATGTATTTTGCTCCAGCGGGAGTGTCTCAACTCTTTCATCAAGTCGCTGGCGCTTGGCCCTTTCAAATATAGCCGTCTCGCGTTCCCGATCAGCTTTACTTTTCAACAGAGCTTCGTTGAGGAATGTGTCAATTGTTTCATCCGATGGCCCTAGAATTTCCGGTTCAGGATCTGCTCCCAGCTTTTCAGTGTAAGGAGTTTCCTCATCGTCTGTAAACGAATGGAGATCATATGACAGCTCGCCACGTATTTCTCAGATTCATCCGACGAACTGTCTCCCTCATCTTCCTCTTGAAAGACGTGGTTGAGGAACTCTTGGAGTGTAATAGGAGTCTGCGCTTTCTGGTTGTATTCCTCCAGTGCGTCAATTTGTTTCTGTAAGTCTGTGCGCTTGTTGCCAGGCTTCACGGGCTTCTTGGATTTCTTTTTCTTCTTCTTTGAATATTTTGATAGCTAGTTGCGAGTGCTTGGGCCACCACCATCGCTCTTTGGAGTTGGGCGCGGCTTCGACATCCCTTCAATGATCTGAGGTTCCAACGGGTTCTTCCACCTAATCGCTGGGCATGTTTGAAAATCGTTCAGCATCCTCTTTATTTTGGATGATAGCATGACCTCCCATGGAGCTTCTTCAACGAGAGAGCACGTTGCCCCCGGCGTATTCATCCTTTTAGAGGTGTGAGGTTGCGGCGGATTCACCTTCCATCTGTCGGACAACGCGAACCTGCCCTGTTGGTACTGGTCTTCAATCCAATTTTTGAAGACGTAGCAATCTTCGATCGGATGACCCAGTACTCGATGATAGGGACAGTAGTTGGGATCATGGACATCATTTGGCTGCGACGGACATCTTGGATCCGGCAGATTTATGAGTCGGTTGCGCAATGCCAGCTCGAATAATCTTCTCGTTTTATCTCGGGGAAACGAGTAAGGACGTCCTAGCCTCTCCTCAAAGGGTACGTGCGGACGCATATTATTTTGACGGACAGCCGGTTTCAAGTTGCTCGGCTGTTGTTGAGCATTAGCGACAACAATTGCTTTTCCCTTCCCTTTCTCATTTCGAGAGTCCGGCTATGGAGGGGGAGGTCTATGGCTTATCTGATCCATCTGAGCTAGCTTGTCGATCAGGGCCTGGAAGGTAGTCGGCTTAAAGAACATCATAAATTGCGAGATGGTCGCTTGCGGATCAAGGGTTCCCACAAACATACCCACTGCCGGAGCCTCTTCTATGCGTTGCTCGCATTTTGACCATAAGTTCCTCCACTGTATTGCGTACTGCACCCACGTTTCACCTGGCTTCACCCTGGCATTAATCAATGCCGTTATCGGGGTGCGTTCGCTGGCGCTTGCGAAACGCTGGGTAAACAGCAGGTCCATCTCCGCGAAGGTCTTGATAGAGTCGTTTGAGAGTTCGGAGTACCACTCGAATGCCGTATCCGATAAGCTACCAACGAACTGGCCAAGTAACAATTTATCATCACCGCCAGTGTTGCTGCAAAGTGCCCTGAACTGGGCAACATGCTGGTAGGGATTGCCCGTCCCCTTGTAGACATGAAATTTCGGTATTGTATAGCCCGGCGGGTACTATATCTGATCGTACCAGCTCGGATATGGTCGCCCCGTTTTTACGATCTGGCCGGTTGCCTCAGTCGCCTGATGAACCTATATCTGTTGGGCTATATATTCGTCCAAGTCAACTTTGGAGATCGTCTCCTCCTTGGCTGTTGACAGAGCCGATGGAGGATTTGACGTTTCTCCCCTGTCGTCTTCAAGGACGATCGGAGGATCTTCTTCAGAAGGAGGATCTTGTTGAATCATCATACCCACCATGTCCTGGAACAGGAGGGCCATTCGCTTTATGTTGGCCGCTTGTTCAGCAGCCTCTTTATCCTTCTTCTCCAGTATTCGACGAAGGAATTCAGCGTCAGTTTCTTGTTCCTGGAGTTGATCCAAGGACGCTTCAGGGCTTTCTTTTGGCCCAGTGAGTCCGGCCATCGCGTTCATCATCTCCTGGAGCTTTTGCTGTTGCTCCTGAGCTTTGGTCACTGACCGTGTAAGCGGTCTATGGCCTGTAGATGCACGGCTGTCCTCCTTCCCCGACGCCATGTAGACGGTATGGACTACAATGCCCCCGGACTTAGGGCGTTTGGGCTCGCCGCCCTTGGCATTTGCCGCGGGCATGGGAATTTTCTCCGGCCTCCTTCTCTTATGGGCCGTTGAAGTTGAGGGGGCCGTTGCAGCAGGCACCCTGGTGGTGGTCGTCCTTTGCTGTTTGTCCGGACGGTTCTTTTCTTCTTGCACTTTTGCCCTTTTCTGTTGGCGAAAGTGATTTTGGTCGATTACCGAGTCCTGAACTCTCCGCCAGACTTTATAAATTTTGGAGGATAGCCGCTGAGGGGGCTACTCCAGCTTCGTTTCTGGAACCCTCTCCGTAGGTGGAGGAGATCTTTTTAGCATAGCAGTTGGAGAGTTCTTACGTGCCCTCCTAAGTGGTTCAAAGCTGTTCCCAGTTGGAACAGCAACATTAACTTCCACCACTGGAGCAGGTGGAGTTAGCCCTGAGGGGGAGTTGCCCCCGGCCTTCCTTACTCGGCACCAGTGGCGACGTCAAGCATGACGAGCCGTTGGGGCTGGCTCGGCGACAGAGACAGCTTCTTCTTGCCCCCTGTCTGAATGAGGTGTTGCTGGTGTCAGCCTCTTAAAGAATGACGTTGTCCTTTGAGTAGCGATATTCAATCTGTCAAAGACAGATCCTCGAGTAGGAGCAGGAGCCAGAATAGTCAGCCTCGAAAAGACCGACTCTTTAACAGGAGAAGCCGCCTTAACGACTTCTGGAGCAGGGGTGGCTGTCTTTCTCAGGACGGCCACTTCAGGGTTCGTGGGCTTCCTGGCGGGCCCATCAGGGTTCTGGTTCAGCCTGGTAAAGACAGAGGCTGCCGGTTTGATATGGGATGACCAGTTGAAAGGGGCCGTTGTAGCAGTAAGCCGATCGAAAACCGACTTCTTGTTCGCTTCTGGTGCGGGCACTGGCATGGTGAAGCTTGCAGGTGGGAGCACGGTCCCGAAAAACAGACCGGTGGTGGCCTGGGTCACCTGGGCCACCGGCATGGCAAGGATGGAGGCCGCTTGAGGCCCATAGGCTACACCTCCAGATGAGGCGGAGCGTTGGTTGCACTGGCACTTTGAGCAGCTCGAGCAGTTGGAGGCCATTGATGCTTGATTTCTGCGCCAGGCAAAAGACCAAATCTTAGTAACTTGAAATCTAAAGGCAACCATTAACAAACCGCGATTCGTTCGTGAAGACGACATATGAAGTGTGGAGTGGAAAGAGGAAAAGGTCCCACCGGGCGTGCCAGAATCTGTTTACCGCCGAAAGACGCGGCGGAGACGCGATAGACGTCTTGCCTGAAATTCGGGGCAGATGCTATTTGGTTTTATCCGTCCACCTCTCCGAAGATGCCAAGTTGATTTATGACACCGTGTATCGGAGGTTTAGACGGATGCGGCCGATGTAGCAGACTTCGTCAGATTCCCCCTCGCTTGAGGGGTTTTTGATTGTGGGGACGCTCTTCCCCGTAGGCGCAAGCCCCTGCAGTTAATTACACTACCGCATCGCGGTAGCCACCTTCTCCTTCTCCATATGTTCACTTCGTGTCGTATGTGTTTGTTTTGTTTGTGATTGCCCGTGGATTGTATACGGAGACTAAGTGATGTCGTCGCCCGTAGGACGTGGATTAGTCCAAATCCGTGTTTACTTAGATTTGGGTTTGGTGTTTTAGTTTAAGGATACGTTAGCCATATTGAGGCTAAGATCAACTTAAACTTTTGTTAAGGATACGTTGGCCTAATCTCTAGACTAAGATCAACTTAACGGGATCGTTTAGATCCAACAAAAGAGCAATTGGCTCTATTGTTTAGTTTAATGGCGTTGCGGTCGATTTCCAGTTTAGGGACATGGTGGTCCATATTCCAGTTTAGGGACGTAGGGGTCCATCATTCCCATTTGGGGACGAGCATTAGTTTAAAGACATTTCGGTCCAACATTCCCATTTTTGGGACGAATATTAGTTTAAGGACGTTTCGGTCCAACATTCCCATTTTGGGACGAATATTAGTTTAAGGACGTTTCGGTCCAACATTCCCATTTTGGGACGAATATTAGTTTAAGGACGTTTCGGTCCACGAGTTTAAGGACCCCGCAGTCCGTATCGATGTGTGGTTGTTGGGACCCGTCACCTCTCTGACGTCGTTGAAGGATTACAACGATAGGTGTCAGAGGAGTTCGGAGATGTACCCTTGAACCGGGTGTAAATTGATTTAGGAGAGCAGTCTTGCTCAGTCAATTTAATTTGAGGACTTACGGCCATGATTGGGCTAAGTCCAGTTGAGAATATTCAACGTTTTTATCTTTGGCCTATTAGACCTGTGCTAGGGCTTTGCCCCTTTTTAATAATGCACTGTATTTTATTCTGGCCTGCTAAGCCTTTTTGATTTGGGCTCTGTCCCTTTATAAATGATCCAGAGTACCTGTTTTGGTTTGGGCTCTACCCTTTTTAAAATAATGCATTGCATTTTATTAGGCCGGTTAGGCCTTTTTAATTGGGCTTGGCCCTTCTGTAAATAATGCATTGCATTAATTATTTGACATTGGTTTGTCAGGCGCTTTGCGCCAATTATTGAGTGCAAGCGCTTGTGGTGGTGACATGTGTCACGCTCTGGTGAGCGCAAGCGCAGTGCGCTGCGCTGTTGCGCTGCTGACACCTGGCGCGCTCTGGTGAGTTGCGCCAACTTTAGAGAGCAATGCTCTATTTTTAAAAGCGCATAGCGCAAGTGGTTATGGTGCTGACACGTGGCGCTCTCTAGTGGCTTGCGCCAACCCAGGAGCGCAACAGTACAGTTTTAGCAAGTGCAAGGCACTGTTTCAATAACTTAATCCAATTTTGGATTTAAGAGAGGAATCTTTAAGATTCCAGAACCAATGGTTCATAAAAAAGTGCAAGGCACTGTTATTATTTATTTTTATTGAAGATCATTGATCTTGTTTTTAGATCAATGATCTATTCAGAAGAATTTCTTCTTTTATAAAGGTTTTTACCTTCTTTTTTTTTGAGTTCTTCTCACAATTCTTCAGAGTTCTCTCTGTTTTGTTGTTTTTGAAGTTCTTGATGTTCTCGATGTTGATCTTTTTTTTGAATTGGGGTCTAGGGGCCTTTATATAGTGCTCATTAATTTGTTAAATTTGTTTAAGAGATCCTTCTCTGAGCGATTTGGGGAATTTTCCCCACCGTTGGATCTTTGATTCAAGGACTTCTGTTTTATAGAAGATAATTTTCTTGTTCTAACAAGAAAAGAAAGATCTTACTGGAATTTTAATTCTGTTTGGCGCAAACGCCCCAGCGCTTGCCACGTGTCGCGCAGCGCAACTGCGCTGACACGTGTCCTGCAGCGCAACTGCGCTGACACGTGTCGCGCAGCGCTTGCGCAACTGAAGCGCTGCTTCCTTTAATTTTTGTTTTAAATAGGGCCTTGCTCTGATTGGGCGCGCTGCCTTGGGCGCTGCGCTGACATATCAGCTTCTGACACGTGGCGCGTTGCGCGCAGCGCACGGAATTTGAAGCGTTGCTTCATTTATTAAAATTTAAATTTCCAAAGTAGAGCTTTGCTCTGATTGGGGGAATCGGAAGCGTTGCTTCATCTCCCGCATTGGAATTTGAACAGAGCTTTGCTCTGATTGGGGTAAACACCGCCGAGTCATGGAACTGGGAACTTTGCCGAGGCTCCGCTTTGCTGATGGCGTATATTCCTGCAGAGACACTGATTTCTCTGTGGGTCGGCACGAATCGAGATGTTCTCGTCAAGGACCCTGATTTCCCTGAATCGAGATTTTTGCCAAGGACACTGATTTCCCTGGAGTCGAAACGAATCGAGGTATTCCTGCAAAGAACTGATTTCTCTGCGGGCCGACGTGAATCGAGGTGCTCTCGTCAAGGACGCTGATTTCCTTGAATCGAGGTTTTGCCAAGGACACCGATTTCCCTGGAGTCGAAACGAATCGAGGTATTCCTGCAAAAACACTGATTTCTCTGCGGACCGACGCGAATCGAGGTGCTCTCGTTAAGGACGCTGATTTCCCTGAATCGAGGTTTTGCCAAGGACACTGATTTCCCTGGGGTCGAGACGAATCGAGGTATTCCTGCAAAGATGCTGATTTCTCTGTGGGTCGAGGCGAATCGAGATGCTCTTGTCAAGGACGCTGATTTCCCTGAATCGAGGAGGTTGCCAAGGACACTGATTTCCCTCGGGTCGGTTGACTTGTTTCCGAGACGGAGCGTTGATCCGGCGGGGAGGTCATTGGTTGACTCTAGGTCGTCTGTGAACCGTAGAGTCTTGAAACTGGGGACTTTTCCGTGGTTCCGATTGACGGTGTAGCATTTTTATCCTGCTGGAATGAGGAGGCACACCGTTGTTGGTCTCCAGGATGTATACGTGGCCGTTGAGATTTGGAACTAGGGACTTTGCCATGGCTCCGTTTCGTTGCGACTCTGAGGTCGGTTGTTGACGTCACGTCTACATCTGGTTGGAGTGAGGAGAATCACCGTTGGTGATCTCTAAGTTGTCGATGTTGACGTCGAGACCCTGAAGCTAGGGATCTTCCTTTGCTTCGTTTGTTGACATTGTGTCTGCAATATTGCGACAAATGTCAAGGTTTTCTCTAGGTTGTCTATGAACCGTCGAGATTTGGCTTCGCTTTCTAATGGAGCCTGGTGGGAAGGTATGGTTCCCTCTTTGTTTATGCCTCTGGATTGTATACATGGATCGATGTGATCTCACCTGTAGGGCAAAAAGTTTCATTCTTTCATTTTTTTAAATTCTTTTCACGATGCTCTATCATTTCAGCTTTTTATATCGCGAAAATCGTGATTGCACAATCATTTCGGCTATTTTTTCTTTTTACTCGCTTTTTTTTATTTCGAGTTGCCCAACTATTTCGGCTATTTTGTAGGCATATATTTTTACTTGCTGATATCTTTGCAAGTTGCCCCATCATTTCGGCTATTTCATATACATTTTTGGCTCGCTGATTTTTTATCGTAAGTGTGGAACTTGGAATCTGGTGCCAATCTTAGCATCAGCATCGCTGCGACTGGAATATTGCAAGGAGCGAATCATCATTTGCCATGAAAGGACTTGGAATTTGATACCGATTTAGGCATCAGTATCGCTACAACTGGGATATTACCAGGAGCGAATCATCATTTGTTTCTGTCGATGTCGAACAAAGGTGGCTTAGCAAACAGGGTTAGGATCCCATCGACTAAGGCTTTTGACTTCATGAGCTTTAAGGGTCTCATAAAGGTGTTTCTCCCTATGAGTCGTGAAGATCTCGTAGGTACATTTTCTCCTTAAGAATCGTGAGGATTCCTAAGTGTGTGTTCTCTTATAAGTCGTAAGGATCTTACAAGAGTGTTTTCTCCTTGCAAGTCGAGAGGACCTACAAGTGTTTGTTCACCGTGTAAGCATATCCCTAGTCGCTGGTGGGACTCTGTTAGGGAGGTGTTTATTCGTGCCCATAGATTGTATACAAGGGTCAACATTGAATCGCTTATAGGGAAAAATTGAGGTGTATGACTGCTTAAGAACAGGTTCAGATCCCTGTAGCTTAAAGCTTTTGAATCCTATGAGCCGTGAGGGTTTCATAAGAGGGTTCTCTTTACGAGTCGTGGGGATCTCGTAAGTGTAATTTCTCCTTAGGAATCATGGGGATCCCTAAGTGTGTCACTCCCTTATGAGTCATAAGGATCTCACGCAGGTATTTTCTCCTCACAGGGTCGAGAGGACCTTGCAAGTGTCTTTTAACGAGATTGTGCCCTTTCGGGTTTTCACAAACTCGCCAGTAGTCCTGCTGTTTTTACTCACAGAGCCCCTTCGGGTTTCCATCCGTGCCCATTTTTCTTGTGGACGTACACTTTTTTTTAACGAGTCTGCGCCCTTTCGGGTTTTCACAAACATCGCCGGTAGTCCTGCTGTTTTTAGTCATGGCGCCCTTTCGGGTTTTCATCCATGCCCATTTTGCTTGTGGACATACCGTTTTTTTTCTTTTTTTTCTTTTCTCTTTTTTTTGTCAGCCTTGGGATGCCGCGGTCCGTAGTAGTTTATAGACGTCTCGATTAATTGCAAGTTTTAGGACATTGCGGTCCATCGTTAGTTTAGGTACGTTTTGGTCCGTTGTTAGTTTAGGGACATTTCGGTCAGTTGCAAGTTTTAGGACATTGCGGTCCATAGTTAGTTTAGGGACGTTTCGGTCCGTAGTAGCTTTGAGGTGAAGTTTCGCCAGATGCTCTATGAACAAGTAGGTTTCTCCTTGATAATCATTGTCACATAATCCAAGGATTTTGGCACTGCTCCTGCCCCTAGCTCCTCTACGTTATCTTCTAGCGCCGAGTGAGCTTCTTTGTTGCCTAGCGACGAATAAGAGATCATGTAGCAACTTGCCACATAATCTTCGGGTTCCTCTGACAAGTCGTCTCCCTCATCATTGTCATTATCTTCACTTTCAAGGATGTGATTGAGAAACTCTTGAAGCGTGACTGGGGTTCGCGCCTTCTGGTAGTATTCCTCCAGCGCGTCAATATGCTTTTGCAGACCCGTGCGCTTGTCGTCAGACTGCGCGGGCCTTTTGGTCTTCTTCTTTTTCTTCGAAGACTTTGATGGCTGGGCCTGGGTGTTTTGCCCATTGCTATTAATTCCCGATGTTGGGCGTGGTTTCAGCATCCCATCGATGATCTCCGGCTCTTGCGGGCTTTTCCACCTGATCGTCGGACATGTTTGAAGATCTTTCAGCATTCTTTTAGTTTTTGCCGAAAGAACAACTTCCCATGGAGCTTCCTTTATGAATGAGCACGATGCCCCCGGCATGTCCATCTTTTTCGGAGCATATGGTTGTGGCGGATTTACCTTCCAGTTTTCGGACAGCGCGAACTTGCCCTGTTGATACTGATCTTCAACCTATTTTTTGAAGACGTAGCAGTCTTCGATCGGATGGCCCAATACTCGGTGGTAGGGGAAGTAATTGGGATTGTTGACGTCGTTCGGTTGCGGTGGGTGTCTCGACGCCGGTAGAGTAATGAGCCCATTGCGCACTGCCAGTTCAAACAGTTTTCTTGTTTTATCCCGGGGAAATGAGTAAGGACGTCTCAACTTCTCATCGAGGGATTTCCGCTTGTTGCTTTGGCGAACAACTGGTCTCGGGCCACTCGGTTGTTGTTGAGCGTTGGCGAAGAAGATTGCTTTCCCTTGGCTCTTTTCATTCCGAGGCTCCGACTTTGAAGAGGAAGGCCTATGGCCTATCTGGTCCATTTGGGCTAGCTTGTCCATCAAGGCCTGGAAGGTGGTCGGCTTGAAGAACATCATGAATTGTGAAATGGTTGCTTGAGGGTCGAGGGTCCCTACGAACATGCCTGCTGCAGGCGCTTCTTCGATGCGCTGCTCGCATTTCGACCATAGATTCCGCCACCGCATCGCATACTGCACCCATGTTTCGCCTGGCTTCACTCTGGCGTTAATTAACGCGGTGATCGGGGTGCGTTCGCTAGCGCTGGCGAAATGTTGGGTGAATAGCAATTCTATCTCCGTAAAAGTTTTGACGGAGTCGTTGGGAAGCTCTGAGTACCATTCGAAGGCTGTTTCCGCCAAGCTGCCGACGAACTGGCGAAGCAGTAACTTATCATCCCCTCCATTGTTGCCGCAGAGAGCCCTGAATTGAGCCATGTGTTGGTGTGGATTTCCCGTCCCCTTATATACGTGAAATTTAAGGATCGTATATCCTGGCGGGTACTTTATTTGACCGTACCAACCCGGATAGGGTCGTCCAGTTTTAACAATTTGGCTGGCCGCTTCGTTCTCCTGATGAGCTCGTATTTGTTGAGCGATATAGTCATCCAGGGCAGCTTTAGAAATGGTCTCCTCTTTGGCTGCTGAACAAGCCGAAAGAGGGTTTGATGTCTCTCCCCTATCATCTTCAAGAATAATCGGAGGGTCTTCAGCTGGAGGATCCGGCTGTAACATCAGGCCTACCATATCTTGGAATAGAAGGGCCATTTGTTTTATGTTGGCTGCTTGTTCCGCGGCCTCTTTGTACTTTTTCTCAAGCATTCTCCGAAGGAATTTGGCATCCGTCTCCTGCTCACGGCGCTACTCTGAGGACGTCTCTGGGCTTGCTTTTGGTTCCGTGAGTGCGGCCATGGCTGTTAGTATCTCTTGGAGCTTCTGTTGCTGCTGCTCCTAAGACTTTGTCACTGATCGCGTAAGCGGTAGATGACCTGTGGAGATACGACTATTCTCTTTTCCGGATGCTATATAGACAGTATGAACCACCATGCCCCCGGACTTAGGGCGTTTAGGCTCAGTGCCCTTGACATTTTTCGCAGACACGGGAATCTTCTCCGGCCTTCTCTTTTTATGGGCGGTCGAAGTTGAGGGGGCCGTTGTAGAGGGCATCCGAGTAGATGACACCTTCTGTGGCCCAGCAGGGCGATCCTTTTCTTACCAAACTTTTATCTTTTTCTGTCGGCGAAGGTAGTCTTGATCAATCACCGAGTCTTGGACTTGTCGCCAAACTTTATAAATTTTAGAGGACAGCCGATGATGGGACTGCTCCGGCTTCGCCTTTGTGATCTTTTCAACAGGCGGAGGAGACCTTTTTAGCACGGCAGTTGGCGAATTCCTGCGCACCCTGTTAAGTAGTTCAAAGCTCTTCCCAGTTGGAACAACAGCATTAACTTCCACCATTGGAGCTGGCGGAGTCAGTCCACAGGGGGAATTTCCCCCAGCTTTCCTCACTCGGCACCAGTGGCGACGTCGAGCATGTCGTGCGGCTGGGATCACCTCCGCTGTTGGATCAGCTTTTCCATGCCCCCTGTTCTGATGAGAGTCTGCTGTTGGCGCCAGCCTGTCAAAAACAGATGCTCGCTGAGAGGGAATGGCTAATCTTGAAAAGGCCGATTTTCGTGCAGGGGAAACGACCTTGCCAGTCTTGTGAAGACCGACCCCTTAGCCGGAGAAGCCGCCTTGGTGACTTCAGGAGTAGGAATGACTAACCGCTTAGGGATACACCTTCAGGAATTGCGGGCTTCTTCATGGGCCTATCTGTGCTTCGACCCAATCTGTTAAAAACTGAGGCAGTGGACTTAGGCGACCCGCTGAGAGGGGCCGCAGTAGTTGCAAGCCGATCAAAGACCGACTTCTTGGGAGCTTCTTACGATGGTACAGGGGCGTTGAAGCTCGTTGGCAGGAGTATGGTCCCGAAGAACAATCCAGTGGTAGCCTGAGTCACGTGTTCTACCGGCATTGTGAAGAGGGAGGCCGCTTGGGGCCCATAAGTTACTCCTCCAGATGAGGCGGAACGGGAGTTGCAGCTAGAGTAGTTAGAGGCCATTGATGTTCTCTTTTCTTCTGCACGAGAGCAAAACCAAATCTTAGTACCTCGAACCCAAGGGAAACCATATCAAACCGCGATTCGTTCGCGAACACGACACACGAAGTGTGGAGTGGAAAGAGAAAAAGGTCCCACCGGGCATGCCGAAATCTGTTCTCCACCGAACACAGAGACGCGGCTTCGTAGGTCCGTCTTGCCTGAATTTAGGGGCAGATGCTAATTGGTGCTATTCGTCCACCTCTCCGAAGATACCAAGTCGATTTATGACACCGTGTATCGGAGGTTTAGACAGATGCGGCCGATATAGCAGACTTCGTTAGATTCACCCTCGTTGAGGGGTTTTTGATTGTGGGGACGCTCTTCCCTACAGGCACAAGCCCCTGCAGTTAATTACGCTACCGCATCACGGTAATAACTTTCTCCTTCTCCAGATGGTCACTTCGTGTCATGAGTGTTTATTTTGTTTTTGGTTGCCCGTGGATTGTATACGGAGACTAATTTATGTTGTCGCCCTTAGGGCGTGGATTAGTCCAAATCCGTATCTTCTTAGATTTGGGTTTGGGGTTGGATTTAAGGATACGTTAGTCTCATTTGAGACTAAGATCAACTTAAACGTTTGTTAAGAATACGTTAGTCTAATTTTAGACTAAGATCAACTTAACAGTTTGCTAAGGACACGTTAATCTAATTTTAGACTAAGGTCAACTTAACCATTTGTTAAGGATACGTTAGTTTAATTTTAGACTAAGTCTACTTAACAGGATCATTTAGATCCAACAAAAGAGTATTTGGGCTCTATTGTTTTAGTTTAGGGACTTTGCGGTCAAAGGTTAAGGACATCATAGTCTGTGGGTTTAAGGACCCCACGGTCAAAGGTTAAGAACATCATAGTCCATGGGTTTAAGGACCCCACAGTCCGAGGTTAAGGACATCATAGTTTATGGGTTTAAGGACCCCACAGTCCAAGGTTAAGGACATCGTAGTCCATGTAAAATCTGGTTGTCGGGATCCGTCACCTCTCTGAAGACATTGAAGGATTACAACGACATATATCAGAAGAGTGAAGAGATGTACCCTTGAACCAATATTGGTTAGGGATCTGTAGTTGGATTGATTTAAGAATCGTTAATCTCGTTTGAGATTAAGATCAACTTAAATGTTTGTTAAGGATACGTTAGTCTAATTTTAGACTAAGATCTACTTAACAGGATCATTTAAATCCAACAAAAGAGCATTTGGGCTCTGTTGTTTAGTTTAGGGACATTTCGGTCGATTACCAGTTTAAGGACATGGTGGTCCAAGGTTAAGGACATCATAGTCCGTGGGTTTAAATGGACCCCACAGTCCGAGGTTAAGGACATCATAGTCCGTGGGTTTAAAGGGACCCCACAGTCCAAGGTTAAGGACATCATAGTCCGTGGGTTTAAAGGGACCCCACAGTCCGAGGAATGATTGGCTATCCGGACCCGTCACCTCTCTGAAGACGTTGAAGGATTACAACGACAAATATCAAAGGAGTGAAGAGATGTACCCTTGAACCAAAGTTGATTTCGGAAATCTGTAGTCCAATGTGGGACTAAGATCAATTAATTAGATTATGAGCACATGGGCTCGGTTAAATCTGAATTGAGGACTTATGGCCAATTTGGGCTAAGTCCAATTAGGTTCGAAATGCTGGCCCTTTGTTGGACTGTTGAACATTTGTCTGGATTCAGCCCCCTATTATTTAGCAATGCTAAACATGGGTTTGGGGTTCTGACAACACTTTATCTTTATCGAGTGCTGAGCACTCATATATTATATGGGACGATCAATCTTAGAAGACAAGAGTGTATTTGAGGCTCAGTCAAAAGAGGAGTCTTATCTCTGGAAAACTTAGCCAATTTAGACTAAGACTGGTTTGAAAATAGTGTTAAACACTGACACATATTTGACGATCGCGTGTTCCCACGTGATGCACTTAAAATAGTGTTAAACATTAGGGACAGAACACTCAAAATAGTGTTAAACACTAAAAAAGAGGCGGTCACGTGGAGTTACGTGAGGCGCCAGAGAATTGGGCCAGACTTCCTTTATTTTACTCTCAAAATCTGCCAATAAGTGTTAAACACTTCAACTTTGTAATCATCACGTGTGGTCACGTGATAGTGCCCATGTATTGGGTACTAACTCCTCTGTTTTCCCTCATTTGCCCTTCTAAAAAGATGTTAGTCAGGGGTCACGTGGGGACACGTGAGGCGCCCTAAATCAGTATTGCCTTTGGCTTTATTCCCTTTAGTTTTGAGGGTCACGTGAGGCATTGCCTCCAAGCTTTTTCTTTCTCATTTTGAGGAGTCTTTAAGGGTCACGTGGGGGCACGTGACCAAGTCTTGATCGTTCTTTTCTACTCATTGAGGATGAGGGTCATGTGTTACCACGTGATCAGGTTTACGTGCATGGAGAGTTTAAGTCCTTGTTTAAGAATTAAATTCTTTGGTAGGGTTAAACCCTAATTTTGTTTAGAGGAATTAAATTCCTATGTATTTTGAAAGAATTAAATTCTTTAAACTCAACTCTCCCTCTAAGTTTTGGATCTGCATGGTATAATCTCCCCGATGAGAATTAAATTCTCAACTTATGGGGAGATCCGCTTCTGCAGATTTTCAACCAAAGAAAGAACTAAGTTCTTATTCAGAAGTGTTAAACTCTTAATTTGAGAATTAGATTCTTTTTTTTGTTTTATAGAGCTTAGATCTCTTTCCCTTTCTCACCTAGGTTTTCTTTCTCTTCTCAAGAGACCTTCTTTTCTCTCTGGAGGATTAAATTCTCTTTTCTTTTTTTATATTCTCTCTATTGTTGTTGTATCTTTTTTTCTCTTTTTGGCTCCTATTTATAGGAGAAAGAAAAGAATCAGTTTGTTTAGTCAATCTTTCATTGAAAGATTTTAATTGATTTTGTAACCAACATGATCTTTTAGATCACTCAGTGAGTTTTATTCATCATTAGATTTTTAATCAAAAAGATATTTTATCTGTTATTCCTGGCAAATTTCAGGGAAATCTTTCCTTGTATAGAATTTTTCTATAAATTAGGGATTTTTAATCACCATTGGATTTTTAATCCAACGGTGCTCCACTTTACAGAGCACAATCTTTTTGTTTGGAAAGATCTAGGAAAATATTTTTCCAACTAGGGTTTTTTATTTCCCTTAATTAGAATTTAATTCTATTAGTTCAGAAGGTTTAAGAGCCTATCATGTGTTAGCACGTGATCCCACCGATTGACTAATTAATTAGAATTTAATTCTATTGGTTTAGAGGGCTCAGGAACCCATCACGTGTTGACACGTGACCCCACCGATTAATTATTTAATTAGAATTTAATTCTATTGTTTCAGAGGGTTTAAGAGTTTATCACGTGTTGGCACGTGACCCCGCTGATTAATTATTTCCAATTATTTATTTTATTCAGTGCCTACAGGTTTTGCCTGCAAATGGTCACGTGTCTGCACGTGATACCCGGTCACATGTGGGCACGTGATGCCCGGTCGCATGTGGGCACGTGATGCCTCATAACTTTTGATCCCGGATGAATTAGGAGGCCCATAATATATCAAATCGAAGGATTTTTCGAGACGTTTTCGGTATCATCAGAATTTATCTGTTTCACATTCAGGGGTTTGTCAAAATGCAGCCCGGAAAATACTGGTTCGCATTTTCTTCCTTAGATTACACATGCATAGCATATTTGCTCATAATCTTTGATCCCGGATGAATTATGAAGCCCATAATATATCAAATCGAAGGTGTTTTCGAGACGCTTTTGATACCATCAGAATTTAGTTATTTCACATTCGGGAGTTTGTCAAAATACAGCCCGGAAAATACTGGTTCACATTTTCTTAAACGTATCGTTGCCATTAGATATTTTGGGCTTTTTTGCGCAGAATTTTTTTGGCGGGAACACTACCAATTGAGGCTTGACGCCGTCCGTGGGGGGTATCAGGGGCAGAGGTTAGAGGCCGCGAGGGCTCGGCTGGCGGAAGTATCTTCGGAGTACCTCGAGCAGTGCTCTCTGCACGCTTTTCCCCCGCTAATGTAATTTTTCTTTTTGATGTACGGTTAAGGAGCCTATAGTACCCTTTTGAATAAACGAAAATTTTCTTTTTCTTTTTTCAATGTTTTATTTACCTCTTCTTATTACATAAACAGAAAGGTCTTGAGAAAGGTTTACATTGCCTTGGCAAAAGAATTACACGCTAGTAGACGATCTTATTCATGAAACTTGAGCTCCTCGGACGCTGGTTGGCCTCCGCGACCGGCACAGGGTGCTGAGCTTCGTAGGTATCCGACGTATCCTTCGCTGACACGACCATGATTTGGCCGATCGTCAGCTCACTGGGAGGGGGACGCTGTTCCTGCTCGCGGTCAGCTTGCCGCTTGTCCCTCAAGTACGCTGCGAGGTGCCCCGAACGGATGAGCTCCTCGATGTAGTCTTGAAGCTGCTTACAGCTCTATGTGGAGTGGCCTAGCGACCTGTGGAAACCGCAGTAGGGGCCCCGGGTTCGCTTTGAGGCCATTCGCGAGATCGGGGGGAGCTTGAAGAACCTCTCGCCCTTAGCCTCCTCAAGCAGTACCGTCTGGAAGACGTTGAACGGGGTGTATTCCTGAAACTTCGGGGAGTAGGGTTTTGGCCGCTCAGATCCCCTTCTCTCTTCTCTTGCCCTTTTCTTTTGGTCGGTTTGCTCTGCCCGAGGGAGATTTGCGTTCACCCCGGATTTGAGCTGGACCTCGCGCTCAGTCCAGGCCTTTACTTCGGCCATGGTCTTAGGTTGTTCTAATGCAAAGGAGCATAACCACTCCTTGTGCCTAAGACCAGACCTAAGTGCTGTGATGACCGTCTCGTCCCGGTGCTCTGGGACCTCGAGAAGGGCGTTGTAGAAGCGGGTGACGTATGCTTTGAACGTCTCTTTTTCCCCGCTCTTGATCGTGAAGAGATGGTCAACTGTGCGTTTTTGCCGCCTGTTCCCGACGAAGTGGCCGAGGAATTGGGTGGCCAGCTCATCGAAAGTTGAGATCGAGCGCGGCTCGAGTCCTCGGAACTAGTCTCGTCCGGAGCGGATGGAGTGGCCGGGAAAGCTCGGCATTGGGCGGCGTCGGAGTTATCTTGGAAGCTCATTCCTGCGGTGAACGCATCCAAATGGTCTTTCGGGTCAGATTTTCCATCGAAGAAGGAGACCTTCGGGGGCTTGTTGCGAGAGGAGACGTGGACGGCGAGCAGCTCCTCGGTGAATGGTTTGGTGAGCGAGTCGGCGGCATACTTAGCCCCGTCGCTCGAATGCTGACCTTCCCGATGCATGCCTTCGATCTTCTTCTCGAGGGCGTCGAGTCGGCCATGGTATCCCGACGATTCGGCACATTCTGATCTTTGGCCTCTGCTAATGGAGACCTGTGCCTGGCCGCGGCTGCGGTTCCTTTCAATGAGGTTCCTTAGATCCCCTAGCGAGGTAGTCTTTGAGCTGCCGTGACGAGCCCCGTCCGCGCGACCCCGTCGAGGGAGGGGGTGTCGGTCATGCCTGGTAACAGGCGAGCTGACCGACATCTCCTCGGGAGGGATAGGTGCGCGAAGGATCTCTGGGCGAGGCGCTCTGGCGACGGACTTCGGTGTTGAGCTGTGGGGCGCCCAGTGGGTCGCAGAATGTATTGGCCCGAGAGATCTGTGGCCGTGGGAGGCAGCGAGGCGGTGGTCGGCGGTGCTGACGCTAGCAGAGTCTTCTCTCGCTCTGTATGGGCCCTGGTCCCGAGGTGGGGGAGCGGCGGCCTTAGGATCTTGCCCTGCCGTTTGGACGTGGATGAGTACCTCCACAACGGACGCGAGTCGATCTATCCGGCCGGCTAGGGCGTTGATGGCGTTCGGGGGAGGTGGTTCGTCCACGCCTCCATTAAGGGAGAGGCGGTGACTAGTGTTTGGATCGTCGTGGTGATCGCTCGCCATAGAGTTGGATCGGAAGATGAACTTTTGTTTTAGTGGAATCAAGAAGTTCCTACAGACGGCGCCAGCTGACGTGACCGGGATCACGTCAAGATGTTACCTTCCGTTGATCTGCTGATGGCGGCGGTGGACGGCTGAGATTGGATCTGGAGGCTGGCTCCTGAAGCGTGTGGATCTCAATGGGTTTGAGGTTGGTTAGGCGGAGCTACCTGCAAGGAAGTCCTGGGGTGGTTGTACCACCAAGGACCCTCCGATGGTCAAGTTAGAGAGGAAATCCGAACATAGTAACGGCTTAGTGGAGTAAAAATGGCTTACTTGAACCGTCTGAAGGAGGGGTTTATATAGCGGTGGCAGCAGGCAGGCGGGCACGAGAATCACGCTGGCCGTTAAGCTCCCGACGTCACGCCCGCGCGATGGGCGGGATCCCGCATTAATGGCGAGACAGGCTCGTTAATGGGGGATCGTGATGGCGTGGAACGTGGGATGTGGCCGGCGGATATCTCGCGCATGGCGAGACTCGCGGGATGGCGGTTGCGCCTGTGAGTGGTGTCGTTGGTCGGTCGATGAGACCGAGGAAGATGACCACGGCGGGAGAGCTCGCGGACAAGCGGGAGAGATGAGGTATCTTGGTTCTGCGGTAGGCCGGAGACGAGCTGATAGGGCCGCGGAGGCCAATTGTGCTGGGGGCTCGGAGGTGAGCCAGCAGTTGTTCGCTTGTAGGACGGGCACAGGAGTGGCCTGGTCGGCCATTGTAGGTCCTTTCTTGTGAGTTTCGTGACACGTCATCAGCCACGTGTCATGTTTTGGAAGATCACCGATATCGAGCATCATCAGGTCTGGTCCGGTACTTTTATTTACAGGGTGCTACGGATGAGGAATTTTCCGATTGAGAGCTGAGGTTATTGAGCTTATAAGGACATATCATGAGGCAGAGGTCGGTGGGGCCCATGGCAGTCGGAGTGTGAGCTAGGGTTGATGCTAGGGCCGGCTGGGTTACGAAACGAGAATACCGTTTGCCTTGGAGCTTGGTTTTTTAGGCAAATATATTAAATGTGCGTTTTTTCATATAAAGTTTTGGCCCATTGATTCTTGGCTCCTTTTTTACATATTGTTTGTTTTTGTTTAATTTATAACCAGCGAGCGATTCCGCGCAAATAGTTTTCAAATATAAAACATTTTTTTTGTTTTTTTCGGTTTTCAATATTTTCCATGATAAAATACACGAAAATCGTATAATTTTCAAAAATATGAAAATTCCTTTTTTTCTGTTTTTTCAATATTACGTGTAATACACAAAAAACCATGGGATTTTCCTTTGGTTTTGTAATTTTTTTGTTATAGCACACGAAAAGTATAATAGTCCCAAAATTATTAGTTTTCTTAAAATTTTCAATATTTTACAAGCTAAGCACACAAATATGGAGAAATATTTAAATCTAAAAAAATTCCGTTTTCTTCGGTTTTCTACTATTTTGTTTATTATAGTACAAAAAATTCATGAAATTTACAAAACTAAAATATTTTTTGGATTCTTAGGTTTTTCAATATTTCCAAGATATAATCATGAAAATTGTAAATTTTTAAAGAATTCTCAAAATTTTCTGTTTTATTTCTTTTTCAATATTATGCATGCCATGAAAACCTCGAAAATTTCAAAAATCTCAAATTTGTCAGTTTTATTCTGTTTTTAAAATATTTTGTTTGTTATAACACAAGAAAAGTACAAAAATCCTAAAATTATTTGTTATTTTCAATATTTTTCACGCTATAGCACATAATTATGGAGAAATTTTTTAAAAAAAATCTTTTTTTTGGTTTTCTAATATTTTGCCCTCTATAACACAAGAAAATTATGAGATTTACAAAAATAAAATATTTTTTGTTTTCTTCTTTTTTTAAATATTTTCGATGATAAAATACACAAAAATAATAAATTTTTCTATTTTCTTTGTTTTCTAAATATTACGCATGTTATATAGCACAAGAAACCCATGAAATTTTCAAAAATCTCAAATTGTTCGGTTTTCTTCGGTTTTGTAATATTTTGTTTGTTATAGCCCACGAAAAATACAAAATTCCCAAAATTATTTGTTATTTTCAATAATTTTCATGCTGTAGCACACAAATATGGCAAAATTTTAAAAAATTCCGTTTTCTTCGGTTTTCTAATAATTTACCTGCATAGCACAAAAAAATCATGAAATTTACTAAACTAAAATATTTTTTGTTTTCTTTGTTTTTTAGCATTTTTCATGATAAAATAAAATAAAATCCTAAAAAAATTTAAAAATCTCAAAATTTTCTTTGTACTTTCTTCTTTTAATATTGAGCATTCTATATAGCACACGAAAACCATGAGATTTCCAAATATCTCAAAATTTTCTATTGCATTTGTTTTGTTATATTTTGTTTGTTATAGCATACGAAATGTACTAAAATCCCAAAATCATTAGTTTTCTTCAAATTTTCAATATTTTACACGGTATAACTCACAAATATGGCGAAATTTTAAAAAAATCTGTTTTCTTCGATTTTCTAATATTTTACTTACTATAGGTCAAGAAAATCATGGAATTTACAAAAATAAAATATTTTTTGCTTTCGCCGGTTTTTCTGTATTTTCCATGATAAAATACATGAAGTTGTAAAATTTTCAAAATCTCAAAATCTTCTTTTTTCTTTCTTTTTTCAATATTATGTAAGCTATGCACGTGAAAACCATGAATGTTTAGAAATATCAAAATTTTCAGTTATCTTGTACAAGAAATATCAAATTTTAGAATATTTTTGTTTGTTATAGCATAAGAAATGTACAAAAATCTCAAAATTATTTTTCTCTAAATTTTAAATATCTTACACTCTATGGGCACACAATTATGGCAAAATTTTAAAATAAAAAGATTATCTTTTTCAGTTTTATAATATTTTGCTTGTTATAGCACAAGAAAATCATAAGATTTACAAAAATATTTTTTTTGTTTTCTTCGGTTTTTCAGTATTATCTATGACAGATTACACAAATATCAGAAAATTTTCAAAAATCTCAAAAATTTCCGTTTTCTTTCTTTCTTCAACACGAAAACCATGAATTTTCAAAAATCTCATTTTTTTCAATTTTCTTCGATTTTGTAATATATTATTTGTTCTAGCACATGAAATGATCATAAATCCCAAAATTATTTGTTTTCTTCAGATTTTCAATATTGTACACACTATAGTGCATAAATATGGCAATATTTTAAAATCTAAAAAATATCTTCAGTTTTCTAATATTCTGCTTGCTTATCGACCAGAAAAATCATGAAAATTTCAAAGATATAACATTCTTTGATTTTTTCGGTTTCTCAAAATTTTCTGTTTTCTTTCTATTTACAATGAAATGAATGCTATATAGCACATGAAAATCATGAAAATTTTGGTTTTCTTCGGTTTTTTAATATTTTACTTGTTATAATAAACGCGAATCACGAAACGAATTTTTTTTTCAATATTATACACGATAAAGAACACAATATGGCAAAACTTTGAAAATCTAAAAAATTATGTTATTTTTCGGTTCTCTATAACACAAGATAATTATGAAATTTAAAAAAATAAAATGGGAAAATAGGGTTGTAAAAGTTCACAGCCCCATTAGCTATGAACGCACTCACAGCCTCTAATAGGTCCCCCTGCACCTAAACATGGAGACCTGTGGGCTGTGAGTGCGATCACAACTATCCATTAACATCAAATAAATTATTTTTTTTACTTCGGTTTTTCAGTATTTTCCATGATAAAATACACGAAAGCGAAAATTAATAGAAAATCTTTCAATTTTCTTTTTTCAATATCAAGCATGTATAAGCACACGGAAGCCATGAAATATACAAAAATCCTAAAATTATTGTTTTCTACATATTTTCAATATTTTACACACAATAGCACACAAATAAGGTGAAATTTTAAAAATCTAAAAAATTACATTTCTTCGGTTTTCTAATACTTTGGTTGCTATAACACAAGAAAACCATGAAATTTAAATAAAACAAAATATTTTATGTTTTCTTCGGTTTTTTCAGTATTTTCCTTGATAAAATAAACGAAAATCGTAAAATTTTCAAAAAAAACTTACAATTTCCTTTTTACTTTCTTTTTTCAATATAAAGCATGCTATATAGCACACGAAAACTATGAAGTTATTCAGAATCTTAAAAAAATCGGTTTTTTCAGGTTTGTAATATTTTGTTTGTTATAACACACGAAATGTACAAAAATCCTAACATCATTTTTTTTCTTCAAATTTTCAATATTTTATACGCAATAGCACACAAATATGATTAAATTTTAAAAATCTAAAAAAAATATGTTTTTTTCGGTTTTCTAATATTTTGCTTGCAATAACACAAGAAAATCATGAAATTTAAATAAAACAAAATATTTTATGTTTTCTCTAGGTTTTTAGTATTATCCAAGATAAAATACACGAAAATCGTGAAATTTTCTTTTGACTTTCTTTTTCAATAATATGCATACTTTAGAGCACAAAAACAATGAAATTTTCAAAAATCTCATACTTTTCGGTTTTCTTCGGTATTGTATTTTTTTGTTTGTTATATAGCATAAGAAATGTAAAAAAATCTCAAAATTATTTTTTCTTCAAATTTAAAATATTTTACACGCTATAACATACAGTTATAGCAAAATTTTAAAAATCTAAAAATTTCTGCTTATTCCGATTTTTTAATATTTTGCATGGTATAACACAAGAAAATCATGAGATTTAATAAAATAAAATATTTTCTGTTTCTTCGGTTTTTCATTATTTTCCATGATAAAATACACGAAAATCCTAAAAATTTCTATTTTTTTTCTTTTCTCAATATTATGCATGCTATATAGCATACGAAAATAATGAAAATTTCAAAACTTTCAAAAATTTCGGTCTTATTCATTTTGTGATATTTTGTTTGTTATCACACACGAAAAGTTTAAAAATCCTAAAAATTATTTGTTTTTCTTCAAATATTTTACACACTATAAGTACATAAATATGGTGGAATTTTACAATTCTGATTTTTTTCGGTTTTCTAATATTTTGCTTGCTATATAGAATAAGAAAATTATGAAATTTACAAAAATAAAATATATTTTGTTTTTTCGGTTTTTCAGTATTTTATATAACAAAATACTCGAAAATCGTTAATTTTTCAAAAATCTCAAAAGTTTCCGTTTTCTCTTTTTTCCAATATTATGCATGCTATGGCACACGAAAACCATGAATTTTCAAAACCCAAAAGAAAAGTTCTCCAATTTTGTAATATTTTATTTGTTATACCACATAAAATGGTCAAGAATCACAAAATTATTTGTTTTCCTCTAATTTTCAGTACCGTACACACTATTGCTAACAAATATGGAGAAAATTAAAAAACCTCAATTTTTTTTTGGTTTTCTAATATTTTACTTGCTATTGTACAAGAAAATCATAAATTTTTCACAGATATGATATTTTTTGTTTTCTTTTGTTAAATCCTAAAATTTTCAAACATCATAATTTTTTTGTTTTCTTTCTATTTTCAATATTATGAATGCTATATATAGTAAATCATGAAATTTTCAAAAATATTGAATTTCTTGTTTTTTCGGTTTTATAATTTTTTGCTTGTTATAGAGCACGCGAGAAGCAGAAAAAGAACAAAAATCCAAAAATTATTTGTTTTCTTGAAATTTTCAATTTTTTATACGATATAGAACACGATATGGCAAAATTTTAAAAATCGAAACAATTATGTTATTTTTCGGTTTTCTAATATTTTGCTCGATGGAGCACAAGAAAATAATGAAATTTACAAAAATAAAATATTTTTTGTTTTCTTCTATTTTTCAGTAATTTCCAAGATAAAATACACGAAAATCGTAAATTTCTCAAAACTTGCAGTTTTCTTTTTTCTTTCTTTTTTCAATATCAAGCATGCTATAGTGCACGAAAACCATAAAATTTTAAAAAATCTAAAAAAATTTGCTTTTCTTCGAGTCTGTAATATTTTGTTTGTTATAGCACATGAACTGTATAAATATCCTAAAATTATTTGTTTTCTTCATATTTTCAAGATTTTACATGCAATATCACACAATATGGTGAAATTTTAAAAATCCAAGAAATTATGTTTTCTTCGGTTTTCGAATACTTTGTTTATTATAGCACAAAAAAATCATGAAATTTGAATAGTATTTTCCTTGATAAAACACACGATATTATAAAAATTTTCAAATATTTCAAAATTTTCAATTTTATTTTCGTTTTTCAATAATATGCAAGCGCACGAAAACAATAAAAATTTCAAAACCTCAAACTTTTTGGTTTTCTGCAGTTTTGTAATAGTTTGGTTATAGCACAAGAAATGTACAAAAATCCCCAAATTATTTTTTCTTCAAATTTTAAATATTTTACATGCTGTATAGCTCATAATTATAGCGAAAGTTTAAAAATCTAAAAAAATCTTTTTCCGGTTTTGTAAAATTCTGCATGCTATATAGCACAAGAAAATAACGAGATTTACAAAAATAAAATATTTTTTGTTTTCTTCGTTTCTTCAATATTTCCAATATTTAAAATACACGCAAATCGTAAAATTTTCAAAAGTATCTCAATTTCCTTTTTTCTTTCTTTCTTCAATAATAAGCAGCCATAGACCACGAATGCCCTAAAATTTTTAAACATCTCAAATTTTTCGGTTTTCTTCAGTTTTGTAATATTTCATTTGTTATAGCACACGAAAAGTATAAATATCCAAAAATTATTTGTTTTCTTTAAATTTACAATAGCCTAAAAACATGGTGAAAATTTTAAAATATAAAAATATTTGTTTTCTTCGGTTTTCTAATATTTTGCTTGCAATATAATATAGAAAATTATAAAATTTTCAAAGATTTTTTTTCTTAGCATTTTAAATATTTTCCAATATAAAATACTTGAAATTCGTTCTTTTTCAAAAATCCAAAAATTTCTGATTTCTTTGGTTTTTCAATATCATGAATGCTAATGCATGAATATCATCAAATTTTCAAAAATATTAAATTTTTTGGTTTTGTAATATTTTTCCTGTTATGGCATATAAGAATCACGAAATGAAAAAAAATCCCAAAATTATTTGTTTTTTCCCTTCAGATTTTCAATATTTTACACACTGTATCACACAAATACGACGACTTTTAAAAATCTAAAAAAATTTGTTTTCTTCGGTTTCTAATACTTTGCTTGCAATATAATATAAGAAAATCAAGAAATTTTCATATATGAAATATTTTTGTTTGCTACGGCTTTTCAATATTTTCCTTGATAAAATACATGAAAATCGTAATTTTTCAAAAATCTCAAAATTTTCCGATTTCATACTTTTTTTCTATACGAAAATTTAAAAAATTGAAAAAACTTCGGTTTTGTTTTTTATTGCTAATTATAGCGCACAAGAATCACCAAATGAACAGAAACCTCAAAATTATTTGTTTTTTTCCTTTAAATTTTCAATATTTTACACGCCGCAGCACACATATATAGTGAAATTCTAAAAATCTAAAAAACCATGTTTTCTTCAGTTTTCTAATATTTTGATTGCTATATCACAAGAAAATCATGAAATTTTCAAAAATCACACACAAAGTCATGAAGTTTTCTAATATTTTGCAATACTATGCATGCACACACACGAAATACATAAATTTTCAAAAATCACAAATTATTCGGTTTTCTTCAGTATTGTGTTTTTTGCTTGTTATAGCACACGAAAACATGAAATGTACGAAAATCCCAAAAAATTAATTTCTTCAAATTTTCAATATTTTTCTTGCTATAGCGCAAAAATATGGCAAAATTTTAAGAATCTAAAAAAATCTATTTTCTTCGGTTTTCAAACATTTTGCTTAATACAACGCTTGAAAATAAAAATATTTTTTGCTTTCTTTGGTTTTCAGTATTTTCCATAGTAGTATATACAAATATTGTAAAATTTTCTAAAATCTCAAAATTTTCTTTTTTCATTTTCCTTTTCAATATTATGCATAACACACGAAAATCATAAAATCTCAAAAATCTAAAAATTCTCGGGTTTATTCGGTTTGGTAATATTTGGCTCGTTATATAACACATGAATATCACAAAATGTACAAAAGTACTGGAGATTATTATTTTTTTTCAATTTTCAATAATTTACACTCTATACCACACAAAAATAGCGAAATTTTAAAAACCAAAAAAATTCTGTTTTCTTCATTTTAAAAAAATATTTTTCTTGATATAGCACAAGAAAATCTTGAAATTTTCAAAGGTAAACTATTTGTTGTTTTTGTCGGTGTTTTTCATGATAAAATACACGAAAATCGTAAATTTTTCAAAAATCTCAAACTTTTCTATTTTCTTTCTTTTTTCAATATTATTCATGCTATGTTTTGCTAAGATAAACTATGTTCTTTCAAAGATTTTTTTTTTTGATTTTATCGTCATTGTAGTATTTTGCTTATTATAGTATACGAAAATCATGAAATTTTCAAATATAAATATTCTTTGTTATCTTCAGTATTTACTATGACAAAATACACGAAAATCTTAAATCTTTCAAAAATCTCAAAATTTTCTATTTTCTTTCATTTTTTCAATATTATGCAAGCTTAGCATACGAAAACCATGAAATTTTCATAAATCTCTAATTTTTCGGTATTGTAATATTTTGCTTATTATAGCACACAAGAACCATGAAATATATAAAAATCCCAAAATAATTAGTTTTTTTAATATTCAAAATTTTACATACACATACAAATATGGTGTAATTTTAAAAATCTAAAAAAAATTCCGTTTTATTTGGTTTCTTAATATTTTTCTTGCTATGCACAAGAAAATTATGAATTTTCACAGCAAAAAAAGTTTTTGTTTTCTTCGTTTTTTCAATGTTTTCCATGATAAAATACACGAAAATCTTAAACTTTTCAAAAATCTCAAAAATTTTTGTTATCTTTCTTTTGTTCATTATTCTGCATGTTGCACACGAAAAATCATGAAATTATTAAATCTCAAACCTTTTGATTTACTTCGTTTTTGTATTATTTTGCTAGTCATAGAAACGAAAATCATGAAATTTAAAAAATATCAAAATTCTTTGCTTTTTTTTTCGCATTTTCAATTCTTTACATGCTATAGCACGCAAATATGGTGAATTTTTTAAGATATAAAAAGAATTGTTTTCTTCGGTTTTCTAATAATTTGTTTGCTAAAACACAAGAAAATTTTGAAATTTTAAAAAATAAAATATTTTTTGTTTTCTACGATTTTTCAATATTTACCATGATAAAACGCAAAAATCGCGAAATATTTAAAAATCTCTAAATATTATGGTTTTTTTATTATTATTATGAAATATAGCACACGAAAATCAAGAAATCTTCAAATCGTAAATTTTTGGGTACTCTTCGGTTAGGTAATATTTTGCTTGTTATAGTATAAAAATCCCAAAATTATTTGTTTTATTCTAATTTTCAATATTGTAAAATTTTTAAAATCTAAAAACTTCTGTTTTCTTCAGTTTTCTAATATTTTGCTTATTATAACCTAAGAAACTCTTGTTTAAAAAATAAAACAATTTTAGTTTTTTTGGTTTTTCAATATTTTTCATGATAAAATACAGGAACATAGTAAAATTTTCAAAAATATCAAATTTTTTTTTTTCGTTTTTCAATATTAAGTATTCTATAACATATGAAATTTTAAAAAATCTCAATTTTTTTGGTTTTGTTCGCTTTCATAATATTTTGCTCGTTATAGCACACATGAGAATCATGGAATGTACAAACACCCCAAAATTATTTATTTATTTCAAAATTTCAATATCTTATACGTAGCATACAAATGAAGCGAAAGTTTAGAAAACTAAAAATTATGTTTATTGTTTTCAATATTTTGCTTGCAAGCGCAAGAAAATCATAAATTTTTTTAAAATAAAATATTTATTGTTTTCTACGGTTTTTCAATATTTTCCATGATAAAATATACGAAAATCGTTAATTTTCCAAAAATCTAAAATAAAATTCTATTCTGTTTATTTTTTTTAATATTATGCATGCAATATATATAGTACACGAGAATCATGGAATTTTCAAAAATCTCTATTTTTTAGGTTTTCTTCAGTTTTCAGAAATTTTAATTGTTACAGCATATGAGAATCACGAAATGTACAAAAATCCTAAATTGTTTTTTCAAGTTTTTATTATTATATAGCGTTATATAGCACACAAATATGATGATATTTGAAAAATCTAAAAATTTTGTTTTCTTCGATTTTCTAATATTTTCTTGCTAAAGCACTAGAAAAGCATGAAATTTTCTGTTTGTATTTTTCTTTCTGCTTTTCAATAATTTCCATGATAAAATATAAGAAAATCTTTTTTATATTATGCATGTTAAGCACACAAAAATCGCGATATTTTGAAAAATCCCAAAAAAAATTGTTTTCTTAAATTTTCAATATTTGGCATGTATAACACTTCAAAACCACGAATTCTTTTTAAATTCCAAAATTTTCTTTTATTTTTTTTCCCCAGATTTTTAATATTTTACTTATAACCAACGAAAACCATAAAATTTTCTAAAGTCCTAATGTTTTTTTTGTTTTATTTGGGTTTTCAGTATTTTTGATTGCTCACAGACCAATCAATCGTATCGGTCGTATTCTTGAATTTGGAATGAAATGAAGAGTAAAGCTTCCTAGCACAGAACACAGAATAAGACCACTTAGATCGGAATAGCATTCATAGAAATGTTCTAACATAAAGTAGAATTGAACATGGAAAAAATTAGTTGACAATGGATAAAAGATGGGGTGCCGAATTACTATACAAACAATAAGGATCTTTTTATGCAAGTCGGCTGAACACAAAGATCGTGAATTTTTAAAAATATCAATTGTTTTGTTTTTCCTGATTTTCAATATTTTTTTTCTTATAGGAAATGAAATCGCTAAATTTTAAAAAATCTCAATTTTTTTTTTGTTTTATTCAGCTTTACAATTTTTTGTATGTTGTATATATCTACATATATTTGTGTGTGTATATATGTGTGTATACAACACATGAAAATCATGAAATTTTCAGAAATCTTAAATTTTTTCGTTTTCTTCTTTCTTTACTATTTTGCTTAATATGTAAAGTATGAAAATTGCAATATTTTTCATAAATCCCAAAAGTTTCTTTTTTGTTCATTTTGATTATTACTATAACAAAAGAAAATAGAATTTTTTTTAGAAATCTCAATTTCTTTGTTTTCTTCGATTTTTCAATATTTTACATGGTGTATAATACATGAAAATCGCAAAATTTTCAAAAATCTGAAATATTTATGTTTGCTTACTTTTTTTTAAATGTTACATGAAAATTTAAAAAATCTAAGAATTTTCTGTCTTCTTTAGTTTTCTAATATTTTACTTATTCGTACTTTTGGAAAATTTCAGATATTACGGAAACAAAAATCCAGGTGAGGTAAAAGAAGAAAAAGTCATTGATTGTTATTAAAAACATAATGGAACAAAAAAAATCTGATCCGAATGACTGATACTCCAAGTGACTAGGAACCCATGGTAACACAGGAAAATCTCACAAATTTTTGTTTTGTTTTGTTCAAATTTCCGATATTTTACACGACAGCACATGAAAATCACGAAACTTTTAAAAATCTTAAAATTTTCTGTTTGCTATGGATTTTCAATATTTTCCTTGTTACAACATACAAAAAATGCAAAATTTTCAAAACCCTTAAGAATTTTCGGGTTTCTTCGGTTTTTCCAATATTTTTTGCTTTTATATAGTAACTCACAAAATTTTCAAACCACTCAATATTTTCATATTTCTTCCGTTTTCAATATTATGAATACTATAGTACACGAAAAGCATTAAATTTTAGAAAATCTCAATTTTCTATGTTTTTCCTTTTTTAAAAATATTTTACATTCTATATAGTACATGAAAATCAAGAAATTTACAAAACTATCATTTTTTTTGTTTTCTTCAAAATTTTACATGCTTTAACACTTGAAAATAGCAATTTTTTCAATAATGCCAAAATTTTATGTTTTTTTTTTATGTTTTTCTATTTCTTAGCAATACCAAATACTAAACGGGAATCGTGAAATTTGAAGTTTAATTTTCAATATTTTATATATTATAACATATAAATTCATGAAATTGTTTAATATTTTGCCAATAAACCTTTGTAGCGAGAAAAAATAAAAAAAGGAATTTAAAAAAGGGGCTGAGCATAATATATGATAAAAGAGTGATAAATATTGAGTTGAGAACCAATAATTTTTTTTCCATAACGATACAGTAAGAGAATTTAATAGTGGTTAGATAACAATTTTTCTACCAAAATTAATCCAGCTAGATAAGGAACTCTCATATAACCTTTTATACATTATTCCATATATATTGCGCACCAAAGGTGCTAGCATTATGGCCAGGCTATGTTCCATAATATGCACTGCTTAAAGCAAATGCATGTAATTTGTAAACAGTATCCAACCAAAGCATTTTCAAAACATTGAATTCATATACAATAAGCTGAATACACAAAGAAATGATAAGATTGTTACTGATCCCTACATTCAATGAGTAAATTGAATTGAAATCTTTAATTGTATGCAAGCCACCACAAACCAAGTATAAAATTTAGAAGAAAATTATAATTTGCAGGTAAAAAAAGAAATGCATGTGAGTAATTGGACAACTGAAGTGAAAAAAGAAAAGAAAAAGAAATTCACATTGAAATAAAATTGTGTTAACAAAATTAAGAAGTGCTGGGAAATTAAAATGTGAAACATATTTAACTAATATATGGATATAAGATAAGAGCCTCAATAAAATTATTGAAGGTATAAAAAAAACATGAAATTTTGTTAAACTAATTTATCGACCTAATAAATCAAAAGGCCCAGCACAAGAATTTACACCATGCACAAAACATAATGTAAGAACATCACAACACCAAAGAGCCATATGGAAAAGAATAGGTATTAGTATATACACAATCGTAAAGATAATTCGTACAAAGACGAGCTACTAAACCTCAGTGTTCGCTACCGCTAGCCTAAAACCATCGTCTGACTTCAGCGAGAGGACCATTCAAGCATGGAGCATAGTTTCGGGCAAATGGAGCGACAATTTGATTGATACGGCCCACACAATCCAATGATTGACTGAACTTGCTGGTACATGGCCCTGAGCAGCTGAAAATATAGACACACAGAGAAATATAAATTAGTGTTCATTGCATGAATATAAGAATTGTTTGGGCTTTTCTAGAATCTTTATCTAGAGAGGTTCCTGGTATTTGATATTGATTTCATACTGTCTTCGGCATGCCTAAGATTCAGCAATTTTTTCCTTTTGAAATTTACAAAGACAGAAAGACCTATAGTATTTGATCATTTCTTTCTTCAGCATGCCCAAATATACCAGCAGATAATTAAAGTTTTCCTTCTAAACCTTACAAAGGCAGCAATGTGAATTATAATGATTTTTCCCCCCAATAAGAGCCGCCTCTAGATTTTTATAGGGACATTCATTTTCTATACCCTCACTTTGTGTTTTGCCAATCACACATTTTAAACTTTTCATTTATGACGCTCTCATTTCTTAAAAATGCTAATTACTGTCAAATATCATGATCCATATAGCATAAATGGCCCCATAATCATTTTATTAACTTGTTTCTCTATTTATTTGTTTCCCATGTACGCATAATCCTTCTAAATAGTACATCAAAGGTTTTGCATCCGGTTTTATGTTGTTTCACAATAGTTCCAAGGGAACAAAAGTCAATAATGACTTAAATACGGTTTCGTTGTATTAATGGAACAAATGGCCGTGACTGAAACAAGGTGCAAACAAAATATTCCAAGACTCTAGAGTTTTCATCCCAAATAGCTAGTGCACACCCATCAAAAACACAGCTAGCAATTTCTCTGGAGGCATTACATAGAACAAAAAATGACCATGAGTTCTAAGTACTCGCACAAAAATCACAAAAGATAATGGGTTGGAAGAAAGATCTGATAAGCATCTCTTTTGCAGGCTGCAGCCAGTGACTTGACATAAGCCATTAAAACTTGCCAACTGTAGAACATTTCTGAAATTCTCTAACAAGCAAGAACTTATTTTTACTATTCTTAATTCCCAAAAAAAATGAGTTGAAAATATAAGGGAAGACTAATGAATTTTTCAAACGAAGTTCGCGAAAGGTTATTGATTCTGACCATCAACAAAATATCCCAAGAGTTTTTCTCTTCCTTAAACTCAATAAGGTGTAAATACGACTAACCTCCCAGTAAAGGAATGTGTTATATCTTTGTACTGTGTGGCTCTGCGACCTGCATTACCAAAAAAAAATGGTTATTAGATTGATGTCGGGAAAAAAAGAAACAAAGAAGAGAGAGAGAGAGAGAGAGGTTTTTAATATACTGACGAGAAGAATGGAAATAACAGTAGAAAACCCAGAAAAATCTCTGCACTTGAACTCAAAATGCCAAGCACCGTAGTGTTCGACTCAATCCATAAACTTGGTTTCTCCAGATATTCCCTGCAGATTAGAAAAGAGGTTTCAATGCTACCCGGGATAAAAGGCTCAGTAGCTGTTGTATAAGAAAAGAGGTTTCATTAATGCTCAACAACTTGCCATTTTTATTCTTAGATACAGCATATATTAATTATTATGGACGTTAGAAAAGAACCTAAAATTTAAGCTCAAACTTGTAACCTGCAGAACAAGGAATACTGATTGCCATTAAGCCTTAGGAATTTCGCAGAATGTTCGAGCGCCAGCAAATCACAGGCACCAAAGCAACGATGAAGAAAGTTAGCAAAAAACCCAATGGAAAATAAACACAGGGAAACAAATAAGTTAGGAAATTAAGTTTTGATATTGAAGATCCTCACGTCTGAAGTGCAAATTTGCAGTCACAAGAGTGAGGCAGTATTCCACACGAAGGATGTAAATGAAACTCCTTGCTCTAAACACAGACCCCAACCATGCATAAATTGAAGCTGGATTCCATGCACTGGGTCTCTAGAAAAATAATATTAATAGATAAATACATGGCTTGCAACTAAAAAAGAAGCAGACGTAAACTTCAAAGTTGTGGTGCGAAGGAACCAGAATCTCCTTGAATTTACATAACGAGAATTAGTCCAACAGAATTTACCCCAAAAGAAGTGTCTGCGCACCAACATTCAAATGAGGCCAATGCTACCTCAAGCAAGGAAAATCGATAAGCCGTGTTAGAAAGAGAACTTGGTATAAATGGAAGAATAGCAATGACTGCTTTAGCATATGCGTTCCGATAAACTAAAACCTGCAGATAACAAATAAGAAGTAAAGAAGAAAATACTGTTAGTAGAATGTAAAAATCAAGAAATAATATGCTACCAACTTTAATGATACAGATTTAAAGGTAAGCAGTGGGTGGCTCTATAGAAATGACTGTATAGGCGGAGGCTTATTTTAACAAATCCACTCGCCAATTCACAAGTGATGGAGCTTCTTTTCAGGCCTCCGTCAGATGTTGTCTTCTGTTGATCTCGCGGTGGACTTGGTTGATTATCTTCCTTCGCGTGCGGGTCTCAATGGGTTTTTGGAGGAAGAGATGAGATGGGGGAGTTGTTGCCGAGTACCTGCAAAGAAGTCCGGGGATGGTTTGGTGCCACCGAGGACCCTCCGACGCTCAAGTTAGTGATGAGATCCGAGCAGAGTAACGGCGTAAAAGTGTAAAGAATCGCTTACTTGACCTCTCTGTGATGGGGGTTTATATAGTGCTGGAGCACGCAACAGCGGGCGCGAGAATCTCACCACGTCACGCCCGCGTAGAGAGCGGATCGCCCATTAATGGGGATCGTGATGGCGTGAAATGTGGGACGTTGCTAGCGCAAAATCCGCGCATGGCGAGATTCGCGGAGCGGCGGTTGCGCCTGGGAGTAGGTCGGAGGGCCGAGGAAGACGTCCTCGGCGGGAGCTCGGGGACGAGGAAGGAGGCTGAGTCTTGGTTCTGTGGTAGCTCGGGGGTGAGCTGAGAGGCCGAGGAGGCCAATTCGCAGGGGTCCAAGGGGAGCCAGTTTGTGCTCGCAGGTCGGGTACGGGGCGGCCTGGTCGGCCCCTGAGGGCCCTTCCTTCCGAGTTCTGGGACAGGTCATCTGCCACGTGCCATGATCTTGGGGATCGCCACTATCGAGCACTATCATTAGCCCCCCACTCTTGTCCCGACCAGCTAGTAGTCGGGTCAGGAATGGACTGATGGGCCTCTCGAGGTGAGATCCTCTCTATGGTTTCGTCGGGACGAGTTCTCGGGCTGTCGGTCGTCTTTTCCGCTAGCGAATCAGGGCGAGATCTTTGCATTTAAAGAAGGTGCGCCGGTTCGTGCGCTCGGCAGTTGAAGCGACGACCCACGTGTCGAGTATCGATTAGCCGATGCGACGTGCGCAGGTCTGCGGCGTCTGATGGGATGCGGTCCAGCGTTGGGCTGCCACGTGGAACGATCGGAGCCGCTGGGCGCGAGGAACCATTTCGGCGGGAGACGATGGGCGCCATTGGATGAGGCCGTATGCGGCAATAAATATGGGTGGGCCCGCCCTAGCGCCCTTACTCTTTCATATTTTCCTCTCTCAAGCCTCAGCTGCTCGACGCTCGTCTCCCCTCTTTCGTTTCCAACCTTTGAGGAATTTCTTTCCCAGGTTAGATGTCTTCCCCTGTAGAATCAGTAGACGTTGTACGAGTAGATGCTAGGGTTCCTTTAGATGTGTATGAGTCTCCTCGGGGAGCAGGGGCTGAGCCCTCTCCCCCGGGCCGTGAGGCTGGGGCCGCCTCTAGGGAGGAGGCGGTAGATGTAGCCCCCATCACCTCGTGCTGGGTGAGGCATGAGGACGAGCTCGCCAACGCTCGAGCTTGCTTCCATATTCCCCCACGCTACACGCTTCGTCTGGTCGAGGAGGGCAGACCAGGTACGGGGCAGGAAGATTGCCCTGTATTTGGAAGTTTTTTGGGGCGGAATGCGCCTGCCCTTCTCTCCTGAGGTCATCGCCGCTCTGAATTTCTTCGGTTTGGCCCCCGGCCAGTTAGTGCCGAACGCGTAGAGGATCCTCCTTGGGTTCCTGATCCGCCTGAGGCTGCAGGCGGTTCCTTTCAACCTTTCCTTTCTCGATTCCTCCTTTGCTTTCAAGAGTCACCCTGGCGGTCGAGCTGGCGACCCGAGGTGGGTTTACTTTACTTTTAGGAAGCGGCCCGGGGTCGCTGCCGGGACCGGGATCGTGGCCTTGCCCTTCTCCATTCACGACTGGAAGAAGAAATTTTTCTTCGTTTCCACTCCCGAGGGCGAGGACTGACCTGTGCCCACCAAGTGGTCGAGGAAGAAGTGTCTGCCGGGGAACCTGTCCAATGACCCCGCCGCGGTGAGAGTGGCGTCGTGGGAATCCATCCCTCGACACGACGTGCTGCTGTCCGAGAGGGTTTTGAGCTGGGCCGGGCTTAGCCCCGTCGAGTTCGTCGGTAAGTTAGGCTTGCTCTTTGGGTTTACACTTTACTCGTGTTGCTGATCTGTTGGGTGTTTGTTTCATGCAGGATCCATGGACTTCGGCGTTCTCCGAGATGCTATGCACCAGCCGAGGCAGCCAACTAGGGCCGGGGGCACCAGCTCTTCTCGGGCGCAGCCCGCTTCGGCCCCTACTGCCCCGGTGGCGGCGCCTCGAGGACGCTCGGCGGCGGATCCCGTCCCGGGCCCCAGCAGAGCATCGGGTCGGAAGCGGGCCCTGATTCTAGAGGACACGGCTTCGGAAGAGGAGACTGGCTCTCCCTCGGAGCCGCTTAAGAGGAGTTCCCGGAGACCCTCCAGGGGCCGGTCCTCGTCGACCGTAGTAGAGGAAGGGGGCCACCGTTTCGCGGTGCCGTCGGGGCTGTCGGTCGCGGACAACCTCCTGCACGAGATAGAGACCTCGGCCGAGGGTCGAGTTCCTGGAGGGACCCTCAGGGCCCAGCTAGCGTCGATCGCCCAGGAGTCCGTGTAGGTAAGCCCCTAGTTCATCGTGAGATTTGGCGCCTTTCTCATTTTTCTGATCTTTTTGTGTCTTTCCAAGTTCTCCAGCACGTGGCCCTCGCCCTCCGCATGGAGACTGAGGTGGCAGCCCCGGCGTTGGAGGCCGCGGGTCGGCTCGCCTCGTTGCAAGAGAGCTCCAGGCGAGAGCATGAAGCGATGTCGGCGAGGATCGCCGTCCTGGAGGGCGAGGTGGATGCCGGGAAAAGGGAGGGCGCCCGGCATCGCGAGGCCGCCGTGATCGCCGAGGGCAAGCTCGAGGACTGCCAGATCCTCGCCGACAACCTGAAGAGGACGGTGAAGGCCCTCCGAAAGGAGCTGGGGGCGGCGGCCGCTCGGCTGAATCGAGGGCGGTGGCGAGCTACAAGGGGTCGAGGGATTTTTATGACGACCTGGCCGTGGCCACGACCCGCATTTGGCACGACGCCCTCGATGCCGTTAAGTCTCGGATGCCGGGGTTCGACGACGCGGATCTCCGGGCCGAGTTCACCCTCGTGGGCGCCGACAAGCAAGGGGGTGAAGCTCCCGGCGAGGAGGTGGCCGAGAACCCGGCACGCCAAGTGGTGGAGGTCGAGGACCTCGAGGTCGCGCCTGGCCCCGAGGCATAGGGCCCCCGCTCTCCATCTCTATTTTGTTTTTCTTTTGAATTTTGTAAGGCTGGGGAGCCCAAAAAAACTATCTTTGTAAAAAAAAACTTGTCTTTGGCAGTAGTAATAAAGTTTTTCTTCAGCTCCATAGAATTGCGTTCTGTCGTCTGTTTGTGAAGAATGCTCGTGGAATATTTTTGCCTGTACCGTTGTGCTTTTATATCAGGTTGGCCATTTGTCTTGCGATCGTCCGTCGAGCGCTTCTGAGGAGGTATCTTCCTGGGCCCCGGAGTCGAGGGAAGATTGTTTAGACTTGGACAGACTTGACGCCCCTCACTGGGATATCGGGTTCTCCACGGCCACTTAGCATCTCTGATTCTGAGCATTGGTCACCATCCGGGGTTGACCGGGCAGGGTAGCTGCCCTGCCATCTCTTGCAGGGGCTTTTTGCTTCCTGGCGCGGTGGTAAGGGAGTTGCCCACCAAGGATGGCCGGGCAGGGTAGCTGCTCGGTTGCCTATTGCGAAGGCTTGGGTCTTCGGCGTTTGGGGGCTGTAAGAAGCCTACTAAGGATATCCGGGCAGCGGAGCCGCTCCAGCCTCTTGGCTAGGGCTTTGACCTCTGGCATCGTAGGTAGGCAACTACCAGCCTGGGATGAACGAGCGGGGCAGCCGCTTCTATCCCGGCGTCGAGGGTAGGGAGCCACCAGCCGGAGTTTTTTCCAAGCAGGGTAGCTGCTCGGTTGCCTCTTGCGAGGGCTTTGATCATTCAGGACGGGGACCGAGCAGGGTTAATACTCAGTGCCTCTTGGCGAGGACTTTGATCCCCATTGGTTGTGGTAGGACGCTACCAGCCGAGGATAGCCGAGCGAGGACCCGACTGCCTCTGGAAGGACTTTGGTCCTTGGCGCGGGAAGGGCTATAAGGCTGTAAGAAGCCTACCAAGGACCCTTGGCCGGGCAAGGTTACTGCCCGGTGCCTCTTGGCGAGGGCTTTTGTCCTGAAGGATAGCCGAGCGAGGGAACCTCGGGCTCGACTGCCACTGGGAGGACTTTTTGATCCTTGGCGTTGTGGCAGGGAAGCTGCCCGCTGGGGATAGCCGAGCGAGGGAACCTCGGGCTCGACCGCCTCTGGGAGGGCTTTTTGATCCGTGGCGTTGTGGCAGGAAAGCTGCCCGCTGGGGATAGCCGAGCGAGGGAACCTCGGCTCGACCGCCTCTGGGAGGGCTTTTTGGTCCCCGGCGTTGTGGCAGGGAAGTTGCCCGCTGGGGATAGCCGAGCGAGGGAGCCTCGGGCTCGACCGCCTCTGGGAGAGCTTTTTGATCCTCGGCGTTGCGGCAGGGAAGCTGCTTGCTGGGGGCGACCGAGCTGGGTAGCTGCTGGGTTGAACCTTGACGAGGTGTAGCCCGGCCGTTCAGCTGTAGGTGCGGGGGATGGGAACGGTCGGGGCAACGGCGCGCGCAGCTAGTACATTGAATGCGGGGGGAGCGAAACGACAGGGGCACGTCGCTTCGTTCCCACCGCATGACGCTCGATGGACGCCGCATGGCGGTGACTCCTTAGGCGAAAGCGGGCGGCTGTTGGGCAGCACAGCGGGCCATATAAGGAGTACTGGTTCTTCCCCCTTCGCAGACAGGCCATCGAGAATGGAGGATTTCCCGTTCACCATCCCCGACATCGTCTGCTTTGAAGATGTATATCTTTACGACCCCTACTGCACCGAGGACACGGTGCAGTTGGTTTACGGGCGCATTGAGGACCATTTTGGTCGGCTGCTCCAAGGACGCTCCTCCCTGCTGCAGCTACTGATGTACTCCATCTGGAGGGCATCGCCGGGGCTTTACAATCCCCTGTCGGAGCTGCTCTTCGATGAGGCCGTGGGCAAGCTGCGGTCTTTGAGGCGTTTCGGCTTGATCTCCGCGAACCGGCTGGACCGCTCAGAGGCGCTCGTCCGCGAATGCTACGAGCTGAGGCTCGGGGCCGATGCCCGCGGGGAGAACCGGGGACAGAGGCTGGAACTTGCGAGGCCCCGGTTGGTGGAGATTTTTACCGAGTACCACGGGCAGTGCTCGCTGCATCCCGTTCCCCCACTATTGTAATTTTCTTTTCTTTTTGCATGTATGGCTGAGGAGCCCATAATACCCTTTAAATAAACAAAGCTTTTCTTCCCTTTTCGCAATGCTCCATTGATCTTTATTAGATTAACAATAGTTTCGAGGAAGAATTTACATTGTTTTAAAAGAAAGGTACAGGCTAGTAGATGACTTTATTGGCCTGGGCCGAGGTCCCTGAAGGGCTGTCAGCCCCCGCGCTTGGCTCTGGGCATGGGGCTCCCTGAGCTCCGGGCTGGCCGTCCTCTGAGACAAGCATGATCTGACCGATGGTCAGGTCGGCGGGAGGGCGGGGCTGCTCCTGCTCGCAGTCGGTCTGCCGTTTGTCCCTCAGGTAGGCGGCGAGGTGCCCAGACCGGATGAGCTCTTCGATGTAGTCCCTCAGTTGTTTGCAGTCCTCCATGGCGTGGACCAGTACCTGGTGGAAAGCGCAGTAGGGGCACCGGGTTCGCTTTACGGCCTGACGCGGGATCGGAGGGAACTTGAAGAACCCCTCGTTCTGGGCCTCCTCCAGCAACACCGCGAGGGAGACGTTGAGGGGGGTAAACTCCTGGAATTTCGGGTGGTAGGGCTGCTGACGCTCCGGACACTCCTCCCGAGCCCTCTTCTGGTCGATCCGTTTTGCCCGGGAAAGGTTAGCATTCACCTCGGACTGAAGCTGGACCTCGCGCTCGGTCCACGCCTTGACCTCGGCCATAGTCTTAGGTTGCGCCAGCGCGAAGGAGCGTAACCATTCCTTGTGCCTCAGACCAGATCTGAGTGCCGTTATGACAGTTTCGTCTCGGTGCTCGGGCACCTCGAGAAGGGCGTTGTAGAAACGGGTAATATAGGCCTTGAACGTTTTCTTATCCCCGCTCTTAACCGTGAAGAGGTAGTCGACCGTGCGCTTCTGTCGACGGTTCCCCACGAAATGGCCAAGGAACTGAGTAGCCAGCTCGTCGAAGGTCGAAATCGAGCGGGGCTCGAGCCCCCGGAACCAGTCCTGGCCTGCGCGGATAAGGGTGGCCGGGAAGGCTCTGCACTGAGCGGCGTCGGAGTGATCCTGGAAGCTCATCCCCACGGTGAAAGCGTCCAAGTGGTCCTTCGGGTCGGTTTTCTGGTCAAACAGGGAGACCTTTGGGGGCTTGTTGCGCGAGGAGACGTGGACGGCGAGCAGTTTCTCGGTGAACGGCTTCGTGAGCGAGTCGGATGCGTACTTGGCTCCGTCGCTCGAGAGGTGAGCTTCTCGGCGCATGCCTTCAATCTTCTTCTCGAGGGCGTCGAGCCGACCGTGGTACCCTGAGGAATCGGCGCCTCGGGAACCCTGGCCCCCGCTGCTGGTGACCTGCGTCTGGGAGCGGCCCCGGTTCTTCTCAATGAGGTGCCTCAGGTCCCGGGGTGAGGTAGCTCTTGAGTCGCCGAGGCGGACCCTTCGGTGCAGCCCCGCCGATGGTGGTGGGGTCGATCACGCCCGTGGATAGGCGAGGTGACTGACACCTCCTCAGGGGGATAAGGGTCACGGGGAGGCTCGAGGCGAGGCGTCCGGGCGGCGGACGTTGGTGTGGAGCCCTGGGGCGTCCAGCGGGCCTCAGGGAGCACCGGTTCGAGAGATCGGCGGCCAGGGGACGCAGCCTGTTGGTGGTTGGTCGTCCAGACAGGGACAAAGCTTTCTGGAGGCGGTGGAGCGGCGATCTGAGGCTCGGGCGCGGCCGTTTGGACGCGGACGAGGGCCTCCACAAGGGATTGCAGGCGATCTATCCGGCCTGCGAGGGCGTTGATGACGGTCATGGGAGGAGGTTCATCCCCGCCTTCAGTGAGTGGAAGACGGCGGCTGGTACCGGGATCCCCAGGATGGTTGTCCGCCATGAGGGTGGAGATAGGAAGGCCAACTTTGTATTTTGCGGAGTTATGTTCCTACAGACGGCGCCAACTGATGGAGCTCCTTTTCAGGCCTCCGTCAGATGTTGTCTTCCGTTGATCTCGCGGTGGACTTGGTTGATTATCTTCCTTCGCGTGCGGGTCTCAATGGGTTTTTGGAGGAAAAGATGAGGTGGGGGAGTTGTTGCCGAGTACCTGCAAAGAAGTCCCGGGGTGGTTTGGTACCACCGAGGACCCTCCGACGCTCAAGTTAGTGATGAGATCCGAGCAGAGTAACGGCGTAAAAGTGTAAAGAATCGCTTACTTGACCCCTCTGTGATGGAGGTTTATATAGTGGTGGAGCACGCAGCAGCGGGCGTGAGAATCTAGCCACGTCACGCCCGCGTAGAGAGCGGATCGCCCATTAATGGGGATTGTGATGGCGTGGAACGTAGGACGTTGCTGGCGTGAAATCCACGCATGACGAGGTTCGCGGAGCGGCGGTTGCGTCTGGGAATAGGTCAGAAGGCCGAGGAAGACGTCCTCGGCGGGAGCTCATAGACGAGCAAGGAGGCCGAGGAGTCTTGGTTCTGTGGTGGCTCGGGGGTGAGCTGAGAGGCCGAGGAGGCCAATTCGCAGGGGGTCTGAGGGGAGCCAATTTGTGCTCGCAGGTCGGGTACGGGGCGGCCTGGTCGGCCCCTGTGGGCCCTTCCTTCCGAGTTCTGGGACACGTCATCTGCCACGTGCCATGATCTTGGGGATCGCCACTATCGAGCACTATCAATAAGGGGGAAAAAATCAACCATTTTTGGACAATCGGTATCATTCATCTTTGCCTACATGGTTTAAAATGTAGAGACACCAGAATTTATACAATTGTGAAACATTCTGCTCATGCAATTCGCATCAACAAAGTAAACACATGAAGAAATAACACAAACAACAATGCAGATTTATGTATGCACCCCCTCCCACACCCACCCCTTCCCCTCTCCCCAGAAAAAAAGAAAGAAAGAAAAGAGAAACACACAAAAAAAAACATCTCCACCACTCGTGTACACAAAACACATGCTATAACGGCCAACAACCACCACCACATAAACATCAGGCTGCTATACACATTTCCAGCATGCGTTTAATTCCCAGAAGCATACAAAAGGGTCACCGCCGTCTTTAGAGAGGGTACTGCACATAGGTTATGGTCATCTTCACTATAAGAGATCCAAATTTGATGTAAATGAAGCCTACTCTATGAAAGTCGGCACCAATTGAAAAGGATTAGTATTTTGTTTGCTTCAATTCCTATAAATCATATTCTTGTGTGTATTGGTGCTCAAGAAAACTAATAAAGTTTTGTTTGCTTCAACTCCTATGAATCTGTTCGTGCTCAAGAAAACTTATAGTTATGGGTGAAAGTTATAAAGTTGGTCACACTTATCGTGCTTTTAAAGTGATATTAGTACCTGTTCCTTCTAGTAATTTATTATATTTTCCTAATATATAATAAGTACATAGATATATAACTCTGTCCCCTTGTCCTTCTTCTCATAAATTTTCCATGTCTTGTGTCTGTCCCCATGATTCATAGGTCAAAAATTAAGTAAATAGGTCACTAGGGGCAAGACCTTTGAACTACCCGACTTGCCTGGTCTGTCCCTTTTGGTTTAAAACTAAAGCTCAGTTATCAAAAAAGAGCGGAATTTAACCCTTTTAAAAGCCAAGAACCTTGTAATAAAGAGTCTCAAACAAGCTTTCCACACTCATTATTTGTTAAATTTTGGATTTGAATAGATATAAAAGTAAATTACCTGTCAAATATAATTCTAACCCGATTCAAACCTATCTAAAGTCAAAAAGCAACTGTTTCGGTGGAACATACGCCCCAGTCTTTTTCCCACACCCACAACAGCTACAACATCCTCCCTCTTTCTCCACCCACAACCACCTCCCTCGATTTTTACCTCAGAACCTACATTAAAGCTTCACAGCGCTAACAACTGACAAGAAAAGGACATATAATTTAAGGTGACGATTCATGACTCATGAGGCGCCATAACATGATGCATTATTCTGCTACTATTCTTACCTTTCTTTTCCGTTTACATTCAAACTAAATTCCTATATTTTACCAACATCACCAACTGGGCTTAGCTTAGTTGGTACTAATTTCCTCTCCAATGTAAGAGATCGCAAGTTCGCTCCCCGAGGGGGGTTGATTTAAAAAAAACACTTTACCAGCAGCAGTTTCCACATTCCCCTGATATTGTTTGGGAAAGGTTGGTCGGACAACACAAATATAGTCGAGGTTGGTTTAATTTAAATATATGGCTTAATTCATAACTGGGTCGTGTCATGCCATAAGCTGGTTTGGATAATTCCACCCAAATTGCCACCCTTGACCATAGGCAAAACGAGAAAATAAAGCCAAGTATTCTATGTATGTCAGAATCAATTGTTATCATAAATTTAACATGACAAAGAAAATGCGAAACTGATCAATCAATAGTGGTTGGAAGCGAATTTCCATCATACCATTCCATCAGGGGGTCAAAGAAAATGAACAAGCTAAATATCAACACAGTCCAGTTAACTGAGCATCATAGTATTACCTATGCTGTTGATCAGCCACAATAGCAAAATAGATAATCAATAGTTTCATGTAACTCACATGTGTGCAAATATAGTTTTCAAGTTACCCTAGAACAATAGATGAATGGCAGGCAAATTCAAGTGACTGCAAATTAGTAGAAGATAAAGAGTCATGTTAGTCATTTATCTACTACATACCAAATGAAGTTCTATCGCCTCAATCTTCCAGAAACTGCAATTCGTCCCAGGTGGAGGGGCTGTATGAGGAATCGATGCTGCAATGTACATGATTTTGATTAGAAATCATATTTTTGTTCTTATTGCATAAAAAAAAGGGCACACCAACTAAAACAATGCTATAATTATTTAACCTGCTGTAAGAGAGCTTGTATTCTTTGTTGTTGGAGCTAATACAGATCTTACTGGTGTTCTGGGTGGTTCCAAGGATCTGGTAAAAGCCATATCTTCAACCACTAAATCAGAATCCTATTGCAAAAACAAAATCCGTTGAATTCAAATTGAGATGGCAATTACATAGGTAACCAAATTGGCTGATTTTTCCCCTATTTTAACTGAACATGTGTTCATTGGCATATGTAGAGGCAGAATTTGTACGATAATTATAAATCAATAGAAAGGAGATGCGCTTTGAGTCCAGTTATTTCATTAAAAAAAAGTGTTAAATGAATAGCTTAAATTTGACAGCATACAAAATAATATTAATCATTCAGAATATAGGTGATTGTCTACAACATAAAGCTGCAAAGCTATCATTCAATAGACATATGAGAAATGCTCTAATAGAATTATAGAACTCCTGTGAGAAATGTATTTGTGGTGGCAACACACTATCAGGCTTGGAAAAAGTAAATCTGAAAATATAGCCGCATGTTTGAAATAGTGAAATTAAATCTGTAACAGACCTATTTGGATTCCATAATTTTTGAACTTTTAATTGGCCGCTAATATATTTTATTTTGAATTTTACCGTAAATAATTTTGATATGGAAAAATCTTCAGTTTTTATATTATATATAATAATTTCTTAGTGGCAACAAAATAATATTTTGCGTATCTGTTTACTGTTAATATGAGAACAAGAAAATCTGTACCGAATCTCTTAATACGATTAATTGAAGATGTGTATCTATGTATGTATATTTATAAAATTTCTATATATGCAAAACAAAATATCTGTCTCTCATACTCACATCTCTTTCTCTCCCCTGCTACTCATCAAATCCCGACCCCCTCATCTCACCGCCGCCTTCGCCCTCGCGAAACCCTAACCCACGCCTTCACCGAGCCTCCTCGTCGTCGCCTCCACCCTCGATCCTGCCTGTCCTCTCCCCCTCCTCGACCTCCTCATCTCCCTCTCTCTCGCATCTCCTCTGCGACCCATCACCGCACGATCCATCCCTCGTCACCACCATCACCGCCGCCGCAACCCTCGCCTCCTTCTCCTTCCCCCATCGCCCTCGTCCTCATCACTGCCACCACAACCCCGGCGACCTGCACCGAACCCTCCCCGTCGCCGCAGCCCTCGTCTTCGCCTCGCAACTGCACCCATCTCCAGATTCAAGCTCCACCTCGAATCGCCCACGACCCATCTCGTCTTCGTCATCGGCTCTCATCACCAAGTGTCCTCGATTCGACCCAGGACTCATCCAAACCCTAGCAACTACCACGATCATCCTCTGTGAGTTTTCCCTGATCCCTGTTTTTTTTTCAAAAAAAAATAGAAATATGAATAAAATGAAATGATAAGAAATCAGTGAACAATTGAAAGGGGAAAATTAGTATCAAAACCCTAAATTGATATAATTGTGCTTGGTTGTGTGACAATATTTATGAAGATATTTATGGTTAACCGATAATAAATTAATCTAGGCGGATCGTATAACTCAGATCCCAAGTCGCACTTTAGCTGAGATCGTGTCCCGCATTTTCGTACATCGTTTTCCGTGATCGTTATCCTCAGGCAAGTACTCTTGCTTTACTTTTGGTCGATGTGCATCGGCATTCCTTTGTGGTCATATGTATATATATATATTTCCTGCACTGTTAGAATAAAAGGGAAATGTGTTGGTATCTATTTTTCGTTATATCATACAAAAATATATATAGGCAAATTTTTATATAGCAAGTGAGAATAATTAGCAAGTGTGGTTTTAAAAGGAGATTTATTTTAACTGCAAATAAAGTTCGAAAGTTGTTAACCTATCTCACATTTATATGTTTCTAGTCAGTTTGTGATTAATATACCCATATTAAGGTTAACGGTAAAGATAACAATTGTGACTCATACCAGCTTGTACACCGCCTCCATGCAGTTACTATTACCTGATAACTATTACCACTGACAAGTCCTGATTATTCACTACTATAGTCTTTACGAACGAGATCGCTGATTAGGATGCTAAACAACATGACATGACACACTACTATTTACCAGTTTCATCTCTATACAATTACCATACCACAATTCCAGTCTTTTCAGCATTCTTAATTAGTGCTCTAGTCATTGCCATAGTGGCTAAAAATACGCGGGTGTTGGGTAGTTTGAGTGTGCGTTCGTACAACAGGATCTCAGGAGTCCCATGCCGGCAGCTCGTACCGGGCTATATCGGTCTCATGTTTACAGCTAGTACTGGGCTATATCGGTCTCGTGTTTACAGCTCGTAACGGGCTATATCGATCTCATGTTTACAGTTCGTACCGGGCTATATCGGTCTCCTGTTTACAGCTCGTACTGGGCTATATCGGTCTTATGTTCATTCCACAGTTGGGCCCGTGTTTCCTAGCCCCTGGGGCACCACTCTTGGGTTAGGAATACTCCTGTAGAGGTTGACGCACACACTCGAGATTACGATAAGATAGTTTACCTTTTAGTGACCAGTTATGTTATGACTTGACCTCTTACATACATGTTTCATAGTGTTAATGCATCTAATTATTTATATATTTGTTTTTCTTGCGCACCGGGCTTCACTACTTTCATATGTTCATGTTATTATACTACACACACCTTATACGTTGAGTACTTGCTGGGATATTCTGACATCCCTGAGATTTACCATCTCAGGTTTAGAGACAGATTTTCAGGCTGAGCAGGACCGCAACGACTACCAGGACTTTGCTGAAGGTCGGTAACCCGTAGGCTTATTTCCCTCTTCAGTTAGTTTTTAGTATGTGCGCCCTTATGGGACATTATGACTTGTGTATCTCTTTTGGATCTTGTTTTTATTCGAATCTATTGTATCAGATCTTTAATTGCATCAATTATCTAGTGGACCCATTTTTAGTATTCCTTGTGGTTTCATTGCAGCATGATTATCAGTATTATTCCTTTTGGTATTGGATTTTATTTTTTACAGGTTAATCTAGACAGCCTTATGTGACTATGGAAGGATCTTTCCTTACCGTAAGTAGCACGACTGGCCTTCGTCGCTCTCCATATTCCATATTTCGGGAAGCGATGCATGACAAGGTTTTGTTGGTATCAGAGCCAGGCTAACGTCAAAAGTTAGTCTGGATTCTGTCGACCTTTAGGGTTAGGATAACATGTCTAGGTTTTCCCCAGTATGTCATGCTGCAGATTCCGTTGACTCTGACCGTAGGATTCGGGCGACTTACATAGAGTTACGATATTGTGCCCATGTACCGCGGCATGGATACAATACGGTATTCTGTATGAGTAACTTAGAGTCCTACACTTAATCCATATTCTTTGAATTGATTGTTACATTATCTCTTTGCTTCGCTCAGTTTTAATATTTTGAATTTAAACCTCGTTTTTGTTGCTAAAGCTCGTCGTTCGTTTTGACTTCAGAATTATGGCAGAAGAGAATTTGCGAGTATATGAGAGACGTGACAACAATACTGCACTACTTGGAGTTATACGTGGCATGCTAGAGAGTCAACAGCAGCAGACCGAATTGCTACAGGAGGGTCTACTTGCTTCTCAGCAGACCGCTACTGCAGCCCTGAACAAGGTGGCTGAAGTTCGTAAAGGTAGACGTCCGGGCAGCGTCGCCGATTTCAGGAGACTACAGCCGGCAGTTTTCACTGGCGCGGGCGGACCACTGGATGCTGAGCAGTGGATTGTCGACATGGAGAATTTGCTGTCAGCCGCCCGGGTTCCTGAAGAGGACAGAGTGGATATAGTCAAGATTCAGCTGCAAGATGTGGCTAGAATTTGGTGGCTCGCAGAAGAGAACATGTTGAAAAAACCAATTGCATGGACTGATTTCTCTACGGCTTTTCTTGAGAATTTCTTTCCCAAATCGACCAGGATCGAGATGGAACGGCAATTTATCAGTCTTCGTCAGAGAGATCGCACAGTGGACGAGGTAGCGGCTGAGTTTATCCGACTCAGTCGTTTCGCTCCTTCAATGGTAGCTCAGGAGGAGGATAGAGCTAGAAGATTTTTACAGTGTCTCACTCTGGAAATACAGGAGAAACTAGCTTCACATGATCTGGGGACTTATTCAGAGGTATTAAATGCGGCCCGCAGAATTGAGACAGTTATGGATAAGAGGAAGAAAATTCAGAGTGGAGGATTTAAACGGCCGGTGAATCAAATTTCAGGGAGGATTCCAGTTAGACAGCATGGAGGAGTTCAGATGAAACGTACCGCAATCCACCACAACGAGAACCTCCGGTTTGTGGATACTGTCAGTTATCGGAACACGTCAAGAGAAATTGCCGCCGCGCTAAGGGTCTATGTCTGATTTGTGGTGCTAGTGACCATCAGATTGGGAGTTGTCCTAGGAGAGCTGAGCGCAACCAACATCGGAAAGGACTTGTCCCTCAGAAGCAACTTTTTGATCAAAGACGAGGAAACACAGGTCGTGGACAGGAGCAAGCCTTTACCCTGACAGCTGAGCAGGCGGAGGCGTCGGAGGATGTCGTTTCAGGTACCATTCTAATTTGTTCTGTTCCTGCTAGAGCACTTTTCGATTCCGAGGCTTCACATTGTTTTATGTCTTTGGATTTTGCCACAACACATTCTATTACCCACAAAACACTGACTAGAGGTTGGGACATTCACACTGGAAATGGAGTAGTTACCACCAACCTAGAGTGCAAGCTTTGTCCGGTAGTGATTTGCGGCAGGGAGCTTTTCGCAGATTTCCTGTTGATTGAGACCGGTAGTTATAATGTCTTAGAAATAGATTGGTTGGGCACCTTTCATGCACATATTGATTGTCGGGCCAAAACTGTAAACTTTCGTATTCCTAATCACCCAGAGTTCGTGTTCACTGGGGGGAGCAAATCTCTGGGACCCATAAAGTTTAGAGCAAAGCCGACGTGCGGCATACTAGCGTCAATGAAGGTTGATATGAATTCGGCACCGGTCGTAGTTCGGGAATTTTTGGATGTCTTTCCTGAGGACTTACCCGGCTTACCCCCGGCTCGTGCTTTGGGGTTTTCGATAGAATTATTACCAGGAATGACACCGATTTCTAAGTCACCCTACAGGATGGCACCAGTTGAATTGGCGGAATTGATAGAAGACCTCCTCAGCAAAGGATTCATTCGCCCGAGTACTTCTCCGTGGGGCGCTCCAGTTTTACTAGTAAAGAAGAAGGACGGCTCGTTACGCATGTAAATTGACTACCGAGAGTTGAACCGGGTTACGATTAAAAATAAGTACCCTATACCTCGGATCGATGATTTGTTCGATCAATTATGTGGTGCTCAAGTGTTCTCTAAGTTGGATCTTCGGTCGGGGTACCATCAAGTTCGTGTTAAAGCGGAGGATGTATGCAAGACAGCCTTCAGAACTCGATACGGTCACTGTGAATTCTTGGTAATGCCATTCGGTGTTACTAATGCCCAGCCGTGTTCATGGATTTAATGAACCGGGTTTTCTCTCAGTACCTTGATCAGTTTGTCATAGTTTTCATCGACGACATCCTTGTGTATTCCAAAAGCAAGGAGGAGCATGCCGAGCATCTGAGGATCGTGTTGCAGATACTGAGACAGGAAAAGTTATACGCCAAGCTTAGTAAATGCGAATTTTGGCTTGAACAAGTTCAATTTTTGGGCCACATCGTTTCTGGAGATGGTATTTCAGTAGATCCGGCGAAGATTGAAGCAGTGAAGGATTGGCCAGCACCAAAGTCAGTAGCAGAGATTAAGAGATTCTTGGGACTCGCAGGTTACTACCGCAGATTTGTTAAAGATTTTGCACGAGCGGCTGAGCCGTTGACAAAACTTACTCGAAAGGGAGTACCGTTCCTATGGTCAGAAGAGTGCAACCGAGCGTTCGGATTATTGAAGGAGAAACTCACAACTGCACCCATATTGACCGTACCAGATGGGACGGGAGGACTGGTGATTCATAGTGATGCTTCCGGCAAGGGGCTAGGCTGCGTCTTGATACAGCGTAGGAGTGTTGTCGCTTATGCCCCGCGTCAACTGAGAACGCACAAGAAAAATTACCCAACTCATGATTTAGAGTTGTCCGCTGTAATCTTTGCTTTGAAGATTTGGAGGCATTATCTTTTGGGAGAACGAGTGGAAATTTTTACGGACCACAAGAGCTTGAAATATGTATTCACGCAGAAGGAGCTAAATATGAGACAGCGCAGGTGGTTGGAGTTCATGGCTGATTATAATATTGATTTGCAATATCCCGGGAAGGTAAATGTGGTACCGGATGCTCTCAGTCGAAGACTAACAGCGATGTGGTTGACTGGCCAGAAGGAACTCATTGATGAATTTCGAAGACTCAATTTAGAAGTGGTAGAGCAGGGGACGCACGGACAGTATTGGCAACTGCAAGTGCAATCTTCGTTAGTAGATCGTATTAAAGCTGCATAGGCTGGGGACTCGCAATTGCAGAAGCTCCGCGGGTTAGTAGAGACCGGATTGAGGACAGATCTATTGATACACGAAGATGGCTCATTAAGATCCGGCAGTCGATTATGCGTGCCAAAGGGCGAGGTTCGAGAGGAAGTGTTGAAAGAAGCACACGGTTCAGCCTATTCGGTGCACCCGGATGGTACCAAGATGTATAGGGATGTTAAACAACACTTTTGGTGGAATGGCACGAAGAGAGAGATTGCCTGCTATGTGTCAAAATGCTTAGTGTGCCAGCAGGTGAAGACCGAACATCAGCAAGTGGCCGGCCTGTTGCAACCACTTCCCATTCCCCAGTGAAAGTGGGAACACATCACTATGGACTTCATGACGGCTTTACCGCAGAGTCCTAAAGGCAATAATGCTATTTGGGTCATCGTCGACCGTCTCACAAAGGCAGCCCATTTCCTATCCTTTCGAGTGGGACAATCGACGGAGACATTGGCAGAAAAATATATACAAGAGATCGTACGGTTACATGGGGTGCCTATCACCATAGTATCGGACCGGGACACGAGATTCCTCACATTTCTAGAGAAGCTTATAAGAGAGTTTAGGCACTCGTCTCCGTTACAGCACAGCCTACCACCCCCAGACTGACAGACAGTCTGAACGTACGATACAGATATTAGAAGATATGTTGAGAGCCTGTATGCTAGATTTCAAGGGATCATGTGTCACGACCCGAAAGAGCACGTGACTGGCTCTTGAACCATACGAAGTCTAGAGGACCCCATCTGATCCAAGTAAGCCAAAAGCCCAGAAATCTAAAACCATTTTTAAGAATAAGTAAAGAACTGGTTTAAAGAAGTGAAGAAAAACATGTTTGAAATCAAGGTTTTTAAATAACTAAGCCGAATATGCATTTTAAAAACCGTACAGTCTTTACTAAAAATTTCGACAGAGTTTCTTTTGTAAAACTGGCCCCGAATGGGGTACAACAAAGATAACAATATATATATGCAATGATAAAGGCATCCCCAAGCGGGAGCTAGCTCTTCGTCAATTGACGGTCACAACCACACATGCAACAATGATATAATATACAACGCCAAGTGGCGAGGATCAAATCCAAAAGAAAGCTCAAAGCAACAAGAAAACCGCAATACTACTAAGCGCGACTCTAAGGTCGAATAATACATCACTAAGGTCTAGGTCTGAAACAATATACAAGTTTTGGTTGATGGAAATTCTAGATACAATGAATAAAATAAATACAATGGTGGTTCTTGATGCGAAAGAATCCACCTACCAAAGCAAACCACCCGCAAGAAAGTAGTGTGCCAGAAATGCCGCAATGAAACCTGTACGGCAGAACCTGCAACAACTGTGGCACAACGGGGGTGAGTTGCCAACTCGTGAATAGAAACATCTACAAGCAGAAACCGAATGCAAGACATAAACCTAAGTCAACAATCAGTAATAAACCTCAAGGAATAAGCCTGAAACATGATAAGGTGGCAAATCAACATCTAAACAGGTATGTGGTGCCAAGTACTCAGGTAATAACAGGTCATCAGTATAAGGTATGTCTGCATGAAGTAAATATGATGAAGTATCAATGATATCAATACACATATATTAGCGTCCCATACCACTAATATTGGTGTAAGGGTATATATAACAGCGCCCTCATACCCTGTTATATATACAAATGAAGTATGATCAGTGTAAATCCAGTCTGTATATGATCCATGTCTGTATATGATCTATGTCAGTATATATACGTGGAACCCGTCCACCCGTCACCCAATGACAATAAACGTGGAACCCGTCCACCAATGACAATAAGCATCATGTATGCAATATGAGGATATAAACAAAATCATGGAAAAACATCATGAAACCCGTGCCTAGCATCGACACGTAAATCCTCGTCCATATGGGGCTCCGTCTGCGGTATCGGCCCTCGGCCCCCGGCAGTACGGGTCAACCCATGTCCATCTCTGGGCTCCGTCTGCGGTATCGGCCCTCGGCCCCGGCAGTACGGGTCAGCCCATATCCATCTCTCAACTCGGGTCGGCATCCTCCAGATATCCGCCGAGCTCCAATACAATCACCGGTAGGTAGTAGTCCCTCCGCCGGGCTCACCGTCTACTACACAGCGAAACCGTTCTCGCCCCGGGGTACCATACCGGGTCCACCATGTACCCGTAATCGGCCTCAACCGCCTCCTCGATTCGGGTTTTCATATATCACTCTAGCACCGAGAAAACACATGGTGGACGCACCGAAATATCATATCAAGGGAACCGGGTTTTTAAATGATTACATATTTGCAATAGCCACGGTTCCCAAATCCAGAAATCACATGTAATCCAAACCAGAAATGCAAGTCAATGATCCGATATGATATGTGCGTCAAATATAAATGTCATGTCAAGTCACATATAGATGAGCTACAATATGATGATCAGATGTGATATAAGCATCAAGTATGAGTAGCATGTCAAGTCACATATAGATGAGCTACAATATGATGATCAGATGTGATATAAGCATCAAGTATGAGTAGCATGTTAAGTATCAAGTATGAGTAGCATGTCAAGTCACATATAGATGAGCTACAATATGATGATCAGATGTGATATAAGCATCAAGTATGAGTAGCATGTCAAGTCACATATATGTTTGTGTACAGGTCTATGTGTACACTATGCCATGCGGAAATCATATCATGAATGCAGCAGTACTACAGTGTAGTGGCATAACAATTATCGATGATGAAGTGTGTGAGCCGGCAAATAGTGTACGTGAAACATACGCATCATCGATAATGGTGCTGGTGTCCTAACAGCATGATAATAATATAACAATGAACATATGCCAGTAATGCGAATAGCATGAAAATGCAGAAATCTAGTAGTCAACACCACAGTGAAGTATCTACTATGTAAACTACATCTAAATATCAGGTCAATCAGGAGGGGTAGGTGTGGAAACCACCTAAATCTGAGTCGGTATATATATATATAGGTATATAGTCGGTGATCTCGCCTCAATGTCTTATCGCAAGATATCCTCGAGTCATGAGCGCGGATCTATCATCAATATCGGCTCGTACGGCAATCATCGTACGGCATCCCCAAAGCTGGGTACAGGTCAACATCTCACTATTTCGTCACATAACAGGTATCACTATCATCAGATCATATAGTCTGGGGTACTACTCTATGTCTAGCACCAAACGATACCATCAATGAAGTATGCATGCGGGGGTAAACACATATCCCAAGCCCGCAAGAAATCACAAGTCATATCCCACATATGAATCGTATCCAATCACCGATCTCACGGCATCAAGCCCACATCATCGACTCATCTCCAAAGTCATCCCATATCATCAAACACAGTGCGAGTATAAGTAATAAGCAAGGCTGTGTGTGTGTAGGTGTAATTCTATCCTAGGGTTCGCGACTATGAGCTATACTAGTCACTTCTAACCCTACACTATCCAAATACACCTAACTATCAAATAAACTACAAGTAATCTATCTACGGACTGCGGGGGTGCTATACGCCATCCACCCGACTTCCCCCTGTAGATATAATCTACTCACCTTGCATCATCAATTGCGGACGTCACCACGTATTTGCTTGTCGTCCCGAGATCTTCATGGGTACCTACACATCAAAATATCGTATTTGCGCATTAAAATCACATCCAATCTAAAACGGCGCATGAAATCCAAAACGATACGATAAGGGGGCCTATAGGTGAGAACCTATGGCACGCCTTCAAAACCATCAATAAATCCTCTATATCGTCGTATAAACGACAAATAGTCGAGGCAAAACACATTCCACCATTTCAGAATCAAAAATACGGAAACACGAATCCAAAATAGCAACTTAGGATATATGTCCCAGATTTCACCCTAAAGAGAATCTGTCAAAACTAGAAGTACCCTGGGTCAACACTAGAGGAACTGGGGCTGTGCACAGAAAACGAGGAAATTCCTCACTGGTCTGGCCGCAAATTGCGGCCAGAAAGGGGATTTCGGCGGCCGTACGGATGAGTTGGGAGCTAGGGTTTGGGGTGTTGGTTCAATGGTGCATGCACATGTCACTGTCCACTCAATATTATTTTCAGGTGTCCCGTATGATAGCAGATTCAAGTTAACCCTCACAGATTACACAATTTCCCCGATATTGGTTTCTAAAATCCGTATTCTGGTTCTAGCTTCAGGTTTTGGGTTCCAATTCATACACTAGGGTGATGGTATAACCTCTACTGACCTCAATTTCATATTACAACCCATAATTCACCACAACCCTAACTAGGTTTTCATCAAGTCCATAATATCACACAATATCGATATAATCTTAACTTGGGGTTAAAGGAAATGCTACAAGTTAGCTAATGGTCCAGAAATTACCTCACTTGGCAACTCAAGAATTTTCTTGAGTTGCCCCTAGTGGTCAAAATCCACTCTTTCTGGATCCATCTTGAAGGTCTCGGGCTCGTGCACATTTTTAATGAAACGGACATTGGATTTTGGTGTAGTTTTAGAGGTGTTTTTGGGCTTTGAAGAGGGGAGGGAAGGAGGTGCAGGAGCAGCAGCAGAAGAAGAGAGAAGAGGGAGGGAAATGAGGGGAAAATGGCTAAGGGTTAATGGTCAAATGCAACCCATACCCCTCTCTCACCAACCCCATTCTTTATTCTTTTTCTTTTTAACCCTAATCCTTCTCACAAGAATAGTAAACCCAAATATCATGAAAGAAAATGCACAAGTGTGAGAAAAAGTGATATGTGCAAGTTTTGCACAAAATTGCCAAAAAGTCCGATTAGCGATTTTTAATCGCGATTAGCACTAAATTAGTGTCAAACTAATCACAAAAACTTTAAAATGTCATAATTCTCTAATTTACCCTATTTTAGAATTTTTCATAATTTTTCTAACATTTTTCCTAATTAATTGCATTTAATTATATATTTAATATTAAAATAATCAATAAAATAATATTAAATTATAAAAATTCCCAAAATTAATATTTTATATTTTTGAAAATGTTACAATCTACCCCCCTTAAAGAAATTCGGTCCCCGAATTTAAATTTAAACCCCCAATACTAAAACAATTTCAGTACAATCCATTTTATCGGGGCTCCGAAAACGTCAACACATAGAGAATATCATAAAAAAAATGTACTGCTCTACTAGAAATCAATCCCCAAAATGCATACATAAGAATATCCTATGCGTCTGGTGCGCAAGGAATCAAAATCCATATATGTGTCAAACAGGTGTACAAAACAACATCTAGGTGCAACGGGTGTGCACGAAATATCTGTCGTAGGTAACGGGTGTGCCTGACAGAAAAATCAGGTGCATGTGACATGCACGAAGAATCTCGATTCAGTGCATCTGGTGTGCACCAGGATCGTGTACCAAAACACTAAAGGTGCATGAAAACTATGCTGGAAGTATAAATCAAATCACTGAATACAGTAGGCATGAAATCTCAATCAATATCTCAAATGTAATAACTCAGCGCAAAATATATAAATATCCAGTGGGTGCATGAAACCAATATCATGAAACTCAGTCATCAAAACTAAATCATGCAAACAGAACGCCCAAAATACCGAAGTCCAAAATGACGGATACGTGATCATCGAATCACAAAATCACAAATCATAAATACCGTCGTCGGTAGTTCCTCCTTCGAGGTCGAGAAGGAGTCGGTGCAGTCCACTGCTAGCAGCGCAGGATATTTACTTACCTCTTGCTCACGGTCTGGCGTCCTCTGACTCTGGGTCCTTATCTTCTTTGTGGATTCCCTATCTCGCGGTCAATCGGCTCATCGGCCCTGTCAGGTGCGCTAACGGGGACGATTCCGTTCTGGCACTTCTCTGGTCACCTCTCGGTCAACCCTCATGACCACTCGTAAGGCAGCATATCACTGGCGTCGGCCTCTGGCTTTCTGAAAGCACGTCACACATCTGATCCTGGGTGCAAACATCATTGCAGCAATATCCTGGAAGGAATCCTGCGCAAGGTCTCTTCCAAACATGCCTATGCCGATCTGTACAGAGGCTGGCTCTCTTGTACTACCTCTTCTCGCTTGATAGACATTTGTATCCTCAGCACAACATTTTCTCGAAAATTGGTCGCATCCCAACGTCTCTGTAAGCATATCAGGTCTCTAGTCTTGACGGGAAGTAATGACAGCTCGTCAGTGTCTCACACGAACCTCTTGTTCCACCTGTCTCTATCGTCGTCCACTACGACGTCATGCCAAGCTACCTACGCACTGCACTGTTCTCGGCCACGGCCAATCTGAAGTCTCTCGCACGGACTCGAAATCGCGTACTCTGTAGCCTCACCATTCTGTAGAAGATGTCAGGCCGAACAGATCCTCGGGAACACGTCCCAACCATCGGAGGAATACTCGTCACTCGTCCGCCCTTGATCAATTCGCAACGCATCTGGGTAAGTTCCTTTATCCGAACCTGGTCAACTACCTCGTCGACAATGCCGAACTCTGTCCTGCTGGGTGTGCGCAATACGACCACTCCCGGGTCTAGGTCTTCTCATATCGTACTCCAGAAGGGTCCTGTCGAGGTTCCTCTCTCAGATCTCAATCCTGCCGAATTGCCCGGAAGTCACCATCCAATGCTGAAGCTAATTCTTATTCCGGAACGGCTGCATACTTATCGCGCTTCTCTCGGGAAGATATATCCATATACCACGCCTCTGGGTGCGTATCACATCTCTAATGTCAGCAGAGTGGGACGTCATCTCGTCGAAATCTCATACGAACTCTTTTCTTCACTCTGCTCAAATGTCGGCTGATGCGGACTTATCTCATCGTGGCTACACGAACTGCGCTCCGACGGCTACGCTCGCATCTGGAGTCTCCCAAGCAGTGTCCCATCACGATATCCGAAAGATGTCGAACCATCCGATCGACTCGTCAGATCCTCATAATCCCCCAAGAGCTCACATCTCGGGTACAGTTTAATAGTATCGAGTACATGCCACAGCGTCGGTGGTCCAGCCGTAGAAGGGCAAACCCAAGCCTCACTAATGGCGCCGAGGAACCGCCGCAAACCCGAAGGTTCAAAGGCTTTCACACGGTCATTAAGTCGAGTTAGGGTTTCATTCTTCTAGAGGGTCCATAAAATCACCTGCATGTCTTTCCGTATACTTTAAACTTGGAAAATGGGCTCCTGACATTCGATCGTCTCTATCGACTCTCAACGAACCTGCGTGAAGTCGTCTCTAGCTGGAAACAATCTATCTGATGACCTCGCATCGGTAACCGAACGAACCACATGTCCTAGTCATTTATCCTCAGGTGACTAGCGACTCACTATCACGTCTCCAAGAACATGCTCCTGCTGCAGTAGCTCCAACCATCTGGGCGATATCTCATCATTTGCAGCAACAACTGGTTCATACGCCTGTATGCCGAACAATGCCTCAATCCTCCAGGAAGGGCAATACATAGGCGGTCATCCCTGAATCGGTCTGCTCTAGATCTGAGTAAGACTCTCCACACTGGAAATCTTCAACTCACTGGGCACGCTCTGGCGCAAAATCGGACGAATCACCTTCGTCTCTCAATCGGGTAGACTAGCTATCATCTGTCTCATATCTGCCTGAAAGCTCCGGCAATCTCAGCTCGTAAGCTTCAGAAGCGACATCCTGTCAATCTCAGCAATAGCTGGTCCATCTGCCTGCACGGTAGGCGACATCACAATCTCTGAGGTATGCTGTACATCGACAGTCCTCTCTCAACTGGCAGCTCTAACAATGGCCCGATCATCCGGTGCAAGACCAAGCACTCGCCTCCACTAGAGGTCACAATCACCAACACTAACTCGAGACGTTCCCATGTCACCAGAAAACACAATGGTCGGCCCTCGTACCAGACGAGCTCACACCGGCCGTAACCCTAGCAGCAGCCCAAACTGCGCTCAAACATGGCGACATGAACCTCAATCGAGTATCGAAGAGAACACATCAATGGCAAGAAGGGAAACAACGGATCCATAGTGGATACATGATCATAGGAAGGAACAGCATCAAGGAAGGTATGATCATGAAACTAATAGAATCGAGGATCTCAAATGGATGTATAATCATGGATACGAAGAGAATCACTGATCTCGAAAATATGTACATCCTAAGGTTCCTTAAGCGGAGTAGCGTGTCGTAAGTATGCCGCGGAACATACCAACGGTACGTCACTCTACTTTAGTCACCTATTCCATCAACCAAGGGTCATCCTAAAACGACGAAAGTTCGGGTCTAATACCCCCTCGACCAAGTCTAAGTTCCGTAAGATCAAGCCTAAGTTCCGTATATATATAAACGCCCTAGGCTCCACATAGTCAAACTTAGACTCGAACCAAGGTCAACCTAGCGCTCTGATACCAACTTTGTCACGACCCGAAAGAGCACGTGACTGGCTCTTGAACCATACGAAGTCTAGAGGACCCCATCTGATCCAAGTAAGCCAAAAGCCCAGAAATCTAAAACCATTTTTAAGAATAAGTAAAGAACTGGTTTAAAGAAGTGAAGAAAAACATGTTTGAAATCAAGGTTTTTAAATAACTAAGCCGAATATGCATTTTAAAAACCGTACAGTCTTTACTAAAAATTTCGACAGAGTTTCTTTTGTAAAACTGGCCCCGAATGGGGTACAACAAAGATAACAATATATATATGCAATGATAAAGGCATCCCCAAGCGGGAGCTAGCTCTTCGTCAATTGACGGTCACAACCACACATGCAACAATGATATAATATACAACGCCAAGTGGCGAGGATCAAATCCAAAAGAAAGCTCAAAGCAACAAGAAAACCGCAATACTACTAAGCGCGACTCTAAGGTCGAATAATACATCACTAAGGTCTAGGTCTGAAACAATATACAAGTTTTGGTTGATGGAAATTCTAGATACAATGAATAAAATAAATACAATGGTGGTTCTTGATGCGAAAGAATCCACCTACCAAAGCAAACCACCCGCAAGAAAGTAGTGTGCCAGAAATGCCGCAATGAAACCTGTACGGCAGAACCTGCAACAACTGTGGCACAACGGGGGTGAGTTGCCAACTCGTGAATAGAAACATCTACAAGCAGAAACCGAATGCAAGACATAAACCTAAGTCAACAATCAGTAATAAACCTCAAGGAATAAGCCTGAAACATGATAAGGTGGCAAATCAACATCTAAACAGGTATGTGGTGCCAAGTACTCAGGTAATAACAGGTCATCAGTATAAGGTATGTCTGCATGAAGTAAATATGATGAAGTATCAATGATATCAATACACATATATTAGCGTCCCATACCACTAATATTGGTGTAAGGGTATATATAACAGCGCCCTCATACCCTGTTATATATACAAATGAAGTATGATCAGTGTAAATCCAGTCTGTATATGATCCATGTCTGTATATGATCTATGTCAGTATATATACGTGGAACCCGTCCACCCGTCACCCAATGACAATAAACGTGGAACCCGTCCACCAATGACAATAAGCATCATGTATGCAATATGAGGATATAAACAAAATCATGGAAAAACATCATGAAACCCGTGCCTAGCATCGACACGTAAATCCTCGTCCATATGGGGCTCCGTCTGCGGTATCGGCCCTCGGCCCCCGGCAGTACGGGTCAACCCATGTCCATCTCTGGGCTCCGTCTGCGGTATCGGCCCTCGGCCCCGGCAGTACGGGTCAGCCCATATCCATCTCTCAACTCGGGTCGGCATCCTCCAGATATCCGCCGAGCTCCAATACAATCACCGGTAGGTAGTAGTCCCTCCGCCGGGCTCACCGTCTACTACACAGCGAAACCGTTCTCGCCCCGGGTACCATACCGGGTCCACCATGTACCCGTAATCGGCCTCAACCGCCTCCTCGATTCGGGTTTTCATATATCACTCTAGCACCGAGAAAACACATGGTGGACGCACCGAAATATCATATCAAGGGAACCGGGTTTTTAAATGATTACATATTTGCAATAGCCACGGTTCCCAAATCCAGAAATCACATGTAATCCAAACCAGAAATGCAAGTCAATGATCCGATATGATATGTGCGTCAAATATAAATGTCATGTCAAGTCACATATAGATGAGCTACAATATGATGATCAGATGTGATATAAGCATCAAGTATGAGTAGCATGTCAAGTCACATATAGATGAGCTACAATATGATGATCAGATGTGATATAAGCATCAAGTATGAGTAGCATGTTAAGTATCAAGTATGAGTAGCATGTCAAGTCACATATAGATGAGCTACAATATGATGATCAGATGTGATATAAGCATCAAGTATGAGTAGCATGTCAAGTCACATATATGTTTGTGTACAGGTCTATGTGTACACTATGCCATGCGGAAATCATATCATGAATGCAGCAGTACTACAGTGTAGTGGCATAACAATTATCGATGATGAAGTGTGTGAGCCGGCAAATAGTGTACGTGAAACATACGCATCATCGATAATGGTGCTGGTGTCCTAACAGCATGATAATAATATAACAATGAACATATGCCAGTAATGCGAATAGCATGAAAATGCAGAAATCTAGTAGTCAACACCACAGTGAAGTATCTACTATGTAAACTACATCTAAATATCAGGTCAATCAGGAGGGGTAGTTGTGGAAACCACCTAAATCTGAGTCGGTATATATATATATAGGTATATAGTCGGTGATCTCGCCTCAATGTCTTATCGCAAGATATCCTCGAGTCATGAGCGCGGATCTATCATCAATATCGGCTCGTACGGCAATCATCGTACGGCATCCCCAAAGCTGGGTACAGGTCAACATCTCACTATTTCGTCACATAACAGGTATCACTATCATCAGATCATATAGTCTGGGGTACTACTCTATGTCTAGCACCAAACGATACCATCAATGAAGTATGCATGCGGGGGTAAACACATATCCCAAGCCCGCAAGAAATCACAAGTCATATCCCACATATGAATCGTATCCAATCACCGATCTCACGGCATCAAGCCCACATCATCGACTCATCTCCAAAGTCATCCCATATCATCAAACACAGTGCGAGTATAAGTAATAAGCAAGGCTGTGTGTGTGTAGGTGTAATTCTATCCTAGGGTTCGCGACTATGAGCTATACTAGTCACTTCTAACCCTACACTATCCAAATACACCTAACTATCAAATAAACTACAAGTAATCTATCTACGGACTGCGGGGGTGCTATACGCCATCCACCCGACTTCCCCCTGTAGATATAATCTACTCACCTTGCATCATCAATTGCGGACGTCACCACGTATTTGCTTGTCGTCCCGAGATCTTCATGGGTACCTACACATCAAAATATCGTATTTGCGCATTAAAATCACATCCAATCTAAAACGGCGCATGAAATCCAAAACGATACGATAAGGGGGCCTATAGGTGAGAACCTATGGCACGCCTTCAAAACCATCAATAAATCCTCTATATCGTCGTATAAACGACAAATAGTCGAGGCAAAACACATTCCACCATTTCAGAATCAAAAATACGGAAACACGAATCCAAAATAGCAACTTAGGATATATGTCCCAGATTTCACCCTAAAGAGAATCTGTCAAAACTAGAAGTACCCTGGGTCAACACTAGAGGAACTGGGGCTGTGCACAGAAAACGAGGAAATTCCTCACTGGTCTGGCCGCAAATTGCGGCCAGAAAGGGGATTTCGGCGGCCGTACGGATGAGTTGGGAGCTAGGGTTTGGGGTGTTGGTTCAATGGTGCATGCACATGTCACTGTCCACTCAATATTATTTTCAGGTGTCCCGTATGATAGCAGATTCAAGTTAACCCTCACAGATTACACAATTTCCCCGATATTGGTTTCTAAAATCCGTATTCTGGTTCTAGCTTCAGGTTTTGGGTTCCAATTCATACACTAGGGTGATGGTATAACCTCTACTGACCTCAATTTCATATTACAACCCATAATTCACCACAACCCTAACTAGGTTTTCATCAAGTCCATAATATCACACAATATCGATATAATCTTAACTTGGGGTTAAAGGAAATGCTACAAGTTAGCTAATGGTCCAGAAATTACCTCACTTGGCAACTCAAGAATTTTCTTGAGTTGCCCCTAGTGGTCAAAATCCACTCTTTCTGGATCCATCTTGAAGGTCTCGGGCTCGTGCACATTTTTAATGAAACGGACATTGGATTTTGGTGTAGTTTTAGAGGTGTTTTTGGGCTTTGAAGAGGGGAGGGAAGGAGGTGCAGGAGCAGCAGCAGAAGAAGAGAGAAGAGGGAGGGAAATGAGGGGAAAATGGCTAAGGGTTAATGGTCAAATGCAACCCATACCCCTCTCTCACCAACCCCATTCTTTATTCTTTTTCTTTTTAACCCTAATCCTTCTCACAAGAATAGTAAACCCAAATATCATGAAAGAAAATGCACAAGTGTGAGAAAAAGTGATATGTGCAAGTTTTGCACAAAATTGCCAAAAAGTCCGATTAGCGATTTTTAATCGCGATTAGCACTAAATTAGTGTCAAACTAATCACAAAAACTTTAAAATGTCATAATTCTCTAATTTACCCTATTTTAGAATTTTTCATAATTTTTCTAACATTTTTCCTAATTAATTGCATTTAATTATATATTTAATATTAAAATAATCAATAAAATAATATTAAATTATAAAAATTCCCAAAATTAATATTTTATATTTTTGAAAATGTTACATCATGGGAGGATCATCTTCACTTAGTGGAATTCTCATATAATAACAGCTATCAGGCGAGTATTCAGATGGCACCGTTCGAGGCACTTTACGGACGTAAATGTTGTTCCCCACTTTGCTGGGATGATGTGGGTGAGCGAAGATTACTAGGACCAGAGCTTGTAACCCAAACAGTTGAGAAGGTCCAGTTGATCAGGAACCGTATCAAGGCAGCACAAGATCGTCAGAAGAGCTGGGAGCTGGGCGGATACTAGTCGAAGGCCTCTTGAGTTTAGAGTAGGAGATCATGCCTTCCTTAAGATTTCGCCGACTCGAGTGATTAGATTCGGCAGTCTTGGGAAACTCGGTCCTCGATTTATCGGACCGTTCGAGATTGTGGAACGCGTTGGAGTAGTGGCATACAGATTGGCCTTACCACCTTCTTTGGGTGGTGTGCACGGTGTATTCCATGTGTCACAGTTGCGTCGGTACGTTCGCGATGAGAGTCATGTTCTCGATCATTCTGAATTAACCTTGAGCACTGATCTCTCGTATGAAGAGCAACCTACAGCCATTGTCAACCGTAGAGAGAAGGTTTTGAGGAACAAGATCATCCCTTTAGTTCTTGTATCTTGGGCGAACGTTCTCACGTGGAATCCACTTAGGAGCGTGAGGACGAGATTCATCAAAAATACCCACACCTGTTTTCTTGTTCTTGTAGTCGTCCTTCCAATTTCGAGGACGAAATTTTCTGTAAGGTGGGTAAGACGTAACAGCCCTATTTGGATGCAGTAGTTCAAGATTTATCAAGATTCTTTTTCCATAATTTTTGAACTTTTAGTTGGCCGCTAATATATTTTATTTTGAATTTTACCGTAAATAATTTTGATATGAAAAAATCTTCAGTTTTTATATTATATATAATAATTTCTTAGTGGCAGCAAAATAATATTTTGCGTATCTGTTTACTGTTAATATGAGAACAAGAAAATCTGTACCGAATCTCTAAATACGATTAATTGAAGATGTGTATATACGTATGTATATTTATAAAATTTCTATATATACAAAACAAAATATCTCTCTCTCATACTCACATCTCTCTCTCCGCTGCTCATCAAATCCCGACCCCCTCATCTCACCGCCGGCTTCGCCCTCGCGAAACCCTAACCCACGCCTTCGCCGAGCCTCCTCGTCGTCGCCTCCACCCTCGATCCTGCCTCTCCTCTTTCCCTCCTCGACCTCCTCATCTCCCTCTCTCTCGCATCTCCTCTGCGACCCATCACCGCACGATCCATCCCTCGTCGCCACCATCACCGCCGCCGCAACCCTCGCCTCCTTCTCCTTCCCCCATCGCCCTCGTCCTCATCACTGCCACCACAACCCCGGCGACCTGCACCGAACCCTCCCCGTCGCCGCAGCCCTCGTCTTCGCCTCGCAACTGCACCCATCTCCAGATCCGAGCTCCACCTCGAATCGCCCACGACCCATCTCGTCTTCGTCATCTGCTCTCATCACCGAGCGTCCTCGACTCGACCCAGGACTCATCCAAACCCTAGCAACTACCACGATCATCCTCTGTAAGTTTTCCCTGATCCCTGTTTTTTTTCAGAAAAAAAATAGAAATATGAATAAAATGAAATGATAAGAAATCAGTGAACAATTGAAAGGGGAAAATTAGTATCAAAACCCTAAATTGATATAATTGTGTTTGGTTGTGTGACAATATTTATGAAGATATTTATGGTTAACCGATAATAAATTTATCTAGGCGGATCGTACAACTCAGATCTCAAGTCGCACTTTAGCTGAGATCGTGCCCCGCATTTTCGTACATCATTTTCCGTAATTGTTATCCTCAGGCAAGTACTCTTGCTTTACTTTTGGTCGATGTGCATCGGCATTCCTTTGTGGTCATATGTATATATATATTTCCTGCACTGTTAGAATAAAATGGAAATGTGTTGGTATCTATTTTTCGTTATATCATACAAAAATATATATAGGCAAATTTTTATGTAGCAAGTGAGAATAATTAGCAAGTGTGGTTTTAAAAGGAGATTTATTTTAACTACAAATAAAGTTCGAAAGTTGTTAACCCATCTCACATTTATATGTTTCTAGTCAGTTTGTGATTAATATACCCATATTAAGGTTAACGGTAAAGATAACAATTGTGACTCATACCAGCTTGTACAACGCCTCCATGCAGTTACTATTACCTGATAACTATTACCACTGACAAGTCTTGACTATTCACTACTATAGTCTTTACGAACGAGATCGCTGATTAGGATGCTGAACAACATGATATGACACACTACTATTTACCAGTTTCATCTCTATACAATTACCATACCACAATTCCAGTCTTTTCAGCATTCTTAATTAGTGCTCTAGTCATTGCCATAGTAGCTATAAATACATGGGTGTTGGGTTAGTTTGAGTGTGCGTTCGTACAACAGGATCTCAGGAGTCCCATGCCGGCAGCTCGTACCGGGCTATATCGGTCTCATGTTTACAGCTCGTACCGGGCTATATCGGTCTCAGGTTTACAGCTCGTACCGGGCTATATCGGTCTCCTGTTTACAGCTCGTACCGGGCTATATCGGTCTCATGTTCATTCCACAGTTGGGCCCGTGTTTCCTAGCCCCTGGGGCACCACTCTTGGGTTAGGAATACTCCTGCAAAGGTTGACGCACGCACTCGAGCTTACGATAGGATAGTTTACCTTTTAGTGACCAGTTAGGTTATGACTTGACCTCTTACATACATGTTTCATAGTGTTAATGCATCTAATTATTTATATATTTGTTTTTCTTGCGCACCGGGCTTCACTACTTTCATATATTCATGTTATTATACTACACACACCTTATACGTTGAGTATTTGCTGGGATGTTCTGACATCCCTGAGATTTGTCATCTCAGGTTTAGAGCGAGATTTCGAGGCTGAGCAGGACCGCAGCGACTACCAGGACTTTGCTGAAGATCGGTAACCCGTAGGCTTATTACCCTTTTCGGTTAGTTTTTAGCATGTGCGTCCTTATAGGACATTAGGACTTGTGTATCTCTTTTGGATCTTGTTTTTATTTCGAATCTATTGTATTAGATCTTTAATTGCATCAATTATCTAGTGGACCCATTTTTAGTATTCCTTGTGGTTTCATTGCAGCATGATTATCAGTATTATTCCTTTTGGTATTGGATTTTATTTTTGACAGGTTAATCTAGACAGCCTTATGTGACTATGGAAGGATCTTTCTTTACCGTAGGTAGCACGGCTGGCCTTCGTCGCTCTCCGTATTCCGTATTTCAGACGGGGCGTGACAAAATCAGGAAAAGAAATTTGTATACAAAGAACATATGCAGATACCATGCCGAGACCTAATCATGCCATATCCAAGCATGCGAACCATGAAAGAAAGAAGCTTGTCATGGATCCTACTTCCTAGCCACAAAACTTAAGTCAAATCTTTCATGTGGCCTTGCATCATAATGGCCTATTTCGATGGAAAAAAGATTAGATGATGATGATGATGATGATTCTATCATTCACAGACATATTATTAAAGTCACTCTTTGCAAGAAATATAACATGAAAAGTCACGGGCCTTACTACTTACCAGAATAATAACTTGAAGCTTACAGGCTAACTAGTTATGGATATTTTGGTAAAAGTGCCCAAATGCGTGGGGTATTTTTGTGATATAGTCAGAAACCTATCCTTTTCCACAAAAAAATCAATATATATATAATTTCTTTCATTTATTTTTTATTCAAGATCTCGATCTCTCTCTCTCTCTCTCTCTCTCTCTAATTGCACACATTTGAAAATGAAAAAAATGACATCCACTTGAAAGTCTGAAAGCAAAAAAACTATACATAACCCCATTAATCTTATTATTTATGCATACCTCATAAATCCTTCAAAACCAATTTTAACCATCATTCCTTTAGTAAAATCTAGTAGCAAGACAATCGGAAGATCTACAAATCTTAAGCTGCATAAAAAATTCCATAGATAAAAAAGTTGGCATGCTGCCTTCTTACATAACCGCCTTACTCTTTATTATTGACGCTCTGAATTTCTCTACTCTATTTATCCCTACTACTTCATACTTGCCACTGTTGTTGCCACAAGACCAATTGGCGCAGCGGAAAACCTTGCGGATCTATAAACCTAGATCCCTTTAAGACGGATAACAAAAAACTAGATGCAAATCGCAATAAAAATAACTAAAGGGATTTATTGGGACGAGAAGAAACTTTATTAGAACTTGAGAAGAAGAAAATCTTACAGAGAATTATTACACCCTCTCCTTATGATTTCCAACAAGATCTATCTTCTTCTACAAATTCTCCTTCACCTTCGATAGCCTGGATCCCTTATGGAGACGTCGTTTACTCCTTATACTTTATGATCTAAAACTATCCAAAATTCAACTTAATTCGATGATCTTGATCCCTTTAACCTTATGATCAAAAACATCAACCCTAATTAATAACCATAAGATCCTATATATAGCCCCTATAATTTAAGATCTCAGAAATTACAAGACTGACACCAAAAAACTGAATTTCGAGATAAATGTCGAACTGAAAATTCACAGTAATCGTGAACAGATGTCTGTCCCTCTGGGGTAGACGTCTGTTTGTATCTTTGACAAAACGTCAAAAGTGCTACCAGACGTCTGCCCTTCTCTGGCGTACGTCTGGCCCGATTAACCGTGAGTTTCCAGGGCTGATGCCAGATGTCTGTCTCTCTATTGCAGACGTCTGGTGTCTGAACTACGTCTGTCCCTTCTTTAGTTTCGCAGTCTTGAGCAAAATACGAAACATCTTCACAACGATCTCCACCTTGGCTCGCATTTCTTTATAACCATCTTGAAAACTTGTTGCTCTTTGTCTTGTATCCCTTTAGGATTGCTTCAGTTGTTCTCCCGTTTGCCCCGCTGGCACAATTTTTCTTCAGAATTGTGAAATTGATGTTGTCACGGTTTTAACCAGAACTGAGAAACTGATTTGCGAGCCTCCTACCGAGATTGTCCTTCCTCACATTTGAGTACTTGAATAGAAATCAAGGCAGACTTGAACTTTTCCACAGGAATGACTTTTGTTAGCATGTCCGCCGGATTCACTTTAGTATCGATCTTTATTAAGTGGATCTTCTTTTCGGCCCGCTCGCTTATCTTGTAATATCGCACGTCGATATGCTTAGTTTGACTGTGGTATACTTGATTCTTGGCCAAGTAAATGACGTTTTAACTGTTGCAAAACAAAAGAATCAGCCCCTAATCGAAACCGAACTCGCCAACTAGGCCCTTTAACCACAAAGCCTCCTTAGATACTTCCACTGCCGCCATGAATTCTACCTCCGTTGTTGAGAACGTCACGGTATCATGAAGTATCGACTTCCAACTGATAGGAGATTCTGCAACTGTATATATAGCCTGTAAGAAATCTCCTCTTGTCAAGTCCCCAGCATAACCAGCATCTACGTATTCTTGCAACGGACTCGATTTATGTTGACATGTGAAAAAATAAACCGGGGTCTTTAGTTCCCTTTAGCTACTGAAGTATCCACTTTACGGCTTCCCAATGAAGCTTCCCTGTATTTGACATGTACCGACTAACTAAACTTATCGTATAAGATATGTCTAGACATGCATACCATAGCGTACATCAGCGATTCCACCACACTTGCATATGGTACTCGAGATATCTTTTCTTTCTCCTCCGTTGATTTTAGACACTCCTTGGAGGATAACTTGGAATGATCGGCGATAGGGGTACTCACCGATCTAGAATCCTTCATGTTGAATCTCTCCAACACTTTCTCTATATATCTGACTTGGGATAGCCACAACTTTCTAGCCTTCCTATCTTGAATAATTTCCATTCCAAGAATCTTTTTCCCTTCACCCAAGTCTTTCATATCAAATTTCGAACTCAATGAAGCTTTTGTTGGATATAGGTGCGCTCAAGGCAATTATTGTAATTGAAGGAGGACCTATATGAGAGAACAATCTTACTCGAGATGATAGTATGCTATCTGGTTTGTCTTTATTTTTCATGTGATACATTTTACTAGTTATCATGTATCGCTAATACATGAGATAAAACCCTTAGGATTTTGCTTGACTACCAGAAAGATAATGGAGATCATACTAGTGGGGTCTAGCTAGTCGATAAGCACATCCTTAAATGTCCCTAGTCGTAAGAGTATCGAGACTGGGCATCGGTACTCCAGTTTAGACTAGTGTGTACGTTTCCTGACACAGTTGGAGAGCGATAGTTGATCCTGCAGCTATTGGTGTTTGACATCGAGAATTGTATACAGGTGCTCATTGGATAAGTTACACTGGACGGACTCACCGAGAACTCCTATTTAGTAATATACCAATGTGATATAGCAGTTCTCTGGTGACATGAGTACAGAGTAGTCCCTAACACCTGAGATCGGCATAGTGTCTCATGTGTGTTCCCACTATACTTAGACTTCTACCCTACCACGGCTCAAAGGAGTCGTGCAAAAAAATTTTTGTTGGGTATAGTTCCAAAACACGTGGAGGCAGTGAGCGGTAGAGTGGATTCGTCTTTCCAGATATAGAGAGTTGATGTCGCACTGTGCAGAACATGACTGCAACCACAAGTCGGTGGGCACCGCAGTGGAGATAAACTAATAAATGTTATCAGTTATATCTTCGGTTAGTTATGAGTCCTATGTCACACGACTTGTTGAGTTATTTGGGTCCGACATATCCCAAACCCTAGACCTGATATGCAATACCCGTAGACAAAGACCAGACTGTACGTAGACTTTCTAGGGTCCGGATGAGTTTGCTCGTCAACCTGTTTTTATCTTGATCATACCTGGGTAGACGTTACGTACAGCTAGTGCCATTGACGAACTTATGGATTACCCCTTAGGGATTGGATCTGAAAGAGTTTCGGATTCAATCGGATGTGATGCTATATAACCTACTGTCAGCGTATTGACAAGTCTTTAGAGTTCCGCAACGAAAATGGTTGTCCGGGTAAAATGTTGATGTGACGTGTGTATTGGATACGTACGGGAGTTGAATTAAATATATGATTTAATCGAATGTCCGAAAAATACTAGCCTGTTTAAAAACCGGAATATTAAGACAAGGGTTGACTTAAATAGCCGTATTTTGATATTGTAACAACTCCATTTTTAATGTACAAAGAATTGATTTAAATTCAATGTATACTTGGAGTATTTATTGTTGCTGATATCTCTTTAAGTATTTATTTCACTCCATAATTACAAGAAGGAGCTTGTAGCTCATTGGTAATACCTTGCACTGCTGAACCAAGCCACCAGAGTTCAAATCACATGCCCCATATTATTTTTAATATTATTTTGTTTTTGATGTTTTAAAATACCAACAGTTACACGTGCGTTTCTCACAAATTTCCTACTACACATGAAAATGTAAACGCACCAGTAAGCACCCCAGGAGACCCCCCACCCACCGACCCTCTGACTCGGCCGGATGGCCAAGTCCCGAACATCGAAGTTGGGTATCTTTTCCTTCTGAAACCCCCTGCATGCTTCATTTAGTCAAATCGGTTACAGAGAGACCATTAACCCCCATTTACTCCATTTTTTAATGATTTTTTATATACTTTTACATTTTTAATTAAAAACCCTACACCTACCCTAACCCTAGCCTAACCCTATAAATACACCCTCTACCCTCTCATCCCAAATTTCTGAGTCCACTCTCTCAAAATTCCAATAGATCTTGTGTGCTTTGAAAACGAGCGAAAGGCGAAGCTCCGACGAAATCTAAGGCGAACTTCCAGTGATGGTGCTAGGAACTCGCGGCGACGAATCGACGTACCGGCGGACCCTCTTCTTCCTTATCACTCTCCTGTTGTCCAAACCCGTAAGTCCCATTCTAATCTCTTTTTCTAAAAAAAAATACGAAATTACAAAACCCGACGGAATCGGAACAAATCCGATTTCCGATTCGGTTTTCTATAAAATTTCACTTCTCACCAATACATTCATGCTTAAACATCTTTATGTTGACTACTAAACACTAATCAAAGAATTTGGACAAGTTTCACCACATGAAATGATAGCTTTCTCAATTTACCGTATTGTTCGCTTAAATACCATATTGTTTTCTCTCTTTCATTTAACCCATCAAACTTGCTATACATTTATAGTAGAATCACGAGGTAACGACCTACTTCCTCACACACTACTTACAACCTAACACGGTACAATTGAAACCTTAGAATACGAGAAAACAAAAATTTACATTTAAATACCACATAATTAATAAAACTATCATAAAAGATTTGGAGTTGATACACTTTTAAATAAATATCTCTTATTAGGAAAATACGATAAGTTGTGAACATCGGTCGTTTATCTAAACTTGACTTTATGGTGTCTAGGTTAGGCAAGGGAGAAAGGTAATTTTAAAAGGCCCGTCTCACGATGATTCGTGAGCGGATCCCTCCTTTCTTCACTTGTACTTACCTGGCCACAATTGGCGGTGAAGAGGCGATTTGAGACATCTAACAACTTGTTGTTTAGACCATTTAGAAATAGTCTAGTTGAATTAGAAAACCCTAGAATTTAAAATACGGAAAATTGACTTTTTACAAATAAATACCTTGTACTTTATAAAACCGTTTTCTAAAGGATTTAGTATTTTACAATCTTTGCAAAGTGCCGCTACAACCCACTTTGGGGAACCCGTTCGGGATAGTACGGTTTATCGTGCACCCTCGGGCTTAGTAGTGCGAGATTCAGACCTCCGCAAGGAGCATTCAGTCTCGAGAGATTTAAAATACGATATCTTAAGAAAATGAGATTTTTAGAACATAAAATATTTATTGAAATTATTTTTGTATAAATATATGTATATTTATCATTAAAATATCTATTTTGTTATAATATAAATATTCCACTTTTTCTAAAAATCACAAGAATAAATTTTACATTAAAATACCATGAATTTCAAATAAATCAATATTACAGATAAATACCTTTATTTATAAAACTAGCATATTTTCACTAGAAATATTACAATATAAAATCCGCATTCATTACAACCCTAAAGACGAATAATAAATGCTTGGGGTATATTCTGAAAAGTATATAAAAGTATTTTTACATAAAAACCCCTCAAGTTTTATAAATTACCCTAAGGACCCTAGTAAATATAGGACTTGATTTACATTCTAATTGTCTGACTCGGGTTTGAGTCTGATTATTTCTGACTTGAATATGATTCAAGTCAATCTACATTCTGTAATATTCCAATTCAATATGAACACATGAATCCATGAATCCAGTTATCAATCTATACAACTTGACTGAATCAAACCATGGATATACATCCATTATCCAGTTATTCCGTCTACATGATTATGCAGTTACAATCTGTTTACTGATATCATGGTTTTGGTCAGTCATCCAACTTATACAATACAATACAACAATGCAATCAAAACACTACGGGGTTTAAGGGATAGACTGGTGCGGAAGGTGTTAGAAGTGGCACGAGACGGTAAGATTAAGACACCTAACCTATATTCCGTTGATGTTGTACCGTGGCTTAACGGTTCCTTGTACTTTCCGTTTGCCCTGGTCTCTAGCATACTGAGACCCCTCTCGTATACACTGGCATCCTTCCGTACCAAGCTACAAACAACAGTGTAAACACAATATTATACAACTTTAGAAGAGATCTCTTATTTTGTCTTTTCTAATTCTCCCTTATCTTTGGGACTTACCGAGCGACCTGTTCGCTGACGATATTCTATTTCTTTCTTGTTTGAATGTCGTCAGGTGTTTTGGACCCGTCAAAAATCGAGCCCACCGGTGAAGACTTGGATCAGTTCCACGAAGACCCCGAGCTCTAGGCATTGTACCTTGTTCTATTCAGTATTTTTCATTTCCTGTTATGCCATTGTTTAGGCATCGCTTTTATTCCAGATGTATTTACTTTTCATGCATCGTACAAAAGAATGTTATTAATAAAGTTGTTATTTTTATATCTCTCGTCTCTTGTAATTTACCTTTATATTGCTTAGATACGCTTAGCGTATTTACTTCACAGTAAATACGTAGCGGACCGGTCCCGTCCCCTTCGCCGTATACCGGGAAGCGCGGCGTGACAGGTTTTGTTGGTGGCCCATGCAGGTCTGAGCTGTATAGAACCATACTATGCAGTTCTGTTCTGCGTGAACAACCTAAGCAATATAACACAAGAACCAGCAACTAAAACATTCTTTACAATTCATGTTTCTTGAATCTTACAATTTTCTATTCCTTGAATCTTATCATTTCGTATACTTGAATCTGTCCTAACCTAAATTTTTCTTCAAGGTTATGGAATACCCGAACAACACCAGCACCAACGTCAACAACACACCTCCAGCACTACCTCTCACACCAGCTGTTCCTGCGCTACCCACCGAGCAAACAGTGCTGCTTGAGACGATCCGCAGCCTTCTTGAGGGACAGCAACAACTCCGGAACCGTCCCGAGACTGACGCACCGGGAGTAAAGCAATTCAGGGCTTTACATCCCAAGCAGTTCTCCGGAAAAGGAAGCCCTCTTGAAGCTGAAGAATGGGCACAAAGCATAGAAGATGATCTGGCAGCAGCACAAGTGCCAGACAGCTTGGGTCCGTGTGGCGAAACTACAGCTCACGGACAATGCCCGCAACTGGTGGAAGGCAGAAGAAAGCCGTCTGGTACAGCCTATTGAATGGAAGACTTTTCGCGAGAAGTTCGACGCGAAATACTTCCCTGTGACTGCCAGGTTTGCCATGGAGCAGCAGTTCATTCATCTACAACAAGGATCGATATGGGACAAATCAGTAGATGAGTACGACGCTGAATTCACCATGCTAAGCCGATTCGCGGCGCACTTGATACCGACGGATGAGATCAGAGCCCGTCGCTTTCAACAAGGTCTGGACACGGAGATTCAGGCTGCTCGAGCCACGGGAAAATTTCTGACTCGTGAGGATGCTCTGGAAGCTGCCCACAGTTATGAGGCAGTGATAAAAGCAAGGGGCAGACCTCCGTCTGCAGGAGTCAAACGCCCTGCCAATCAGATGGCAGGAGGAGCCTAGTCCAGGCCACCTTTCGTGCCAAGGCGACCCGGAGTACCGAACCATCGTCCCAGCCCAGCCTTTTGCACCTACTGCAAGAGAACTGGACATATGATGAGAGACTGCCGTTGAGCCAACCGTCTTTGCTTAGTCTGCGGCTCAGCTACTCATGATATTGGGTCTTGTCCCCAAAGACAAAACCCAGTTGCTACACCCAGGCCAGCAATTACATATCCGCAGCGACCAGGCCTTCAGGCACCTGCTCCAAGACCTGCACTACCTGCACCACCCAGAGGACCACAAGCTGCACCACCTCCTCGTCAGTTCCATCAAGCTCAAAGGAACGTTCCGAGGAATGCTCCTCAAGCCAGGAGGAATGTACCAAGACGCCAGGCTTTCACGATGTTCGTGGAAGAAGCTGAGGCCACTGGCCAAGTCATCACTGGTAAACTTTTCTTTTCAAACTTTGCTTTTCTATCATGCTACTTAGCTACATATTTTCCTATACCTAAAACATATCCCACATACCTTAGGTACAATCTTAGTATCCTCAATTCCTGCACTAGCACTGTTTGATACTGGAGCATCACACTGCTTTATGTCGCAACGGTTTGTTCGAACCCATGCGATTCCAGTCTCACCTCTTGTATCCAGATGGAATGTCAGTTCAGGAAATGGCGTTCTAAAGGCAACTATGGGATACAGCTTGTGTCCAGTCGTCGTCTGCAGCAGAGAGTTTTACGCCGACTTCAAAGTGCTGGACATACCGAACTTCGATGTGGTTCTAGGAATGGATTGGCTTGGAACTTTTTATGCTACCATAGACTGTCGTCAAAGGAGGGTAGTATTCGAGATTCCAGACCATCCGGTCTTCTATTTCAAAAGCGGAGACCGTACACTGGAGCCAAGTACCTACAAAGCGAAGCCAAGAGAAGCAGTAGTTGCAGCAGCTCAAGCGGAGGAAGAATCAAGACCAGATGTGGTTCGAGAGTTCGACGATGTATTTCCTGACGATATATCAGGTTTGTCTCCCGATCGAGCTCTTGAATTCAGTATTGATTTAATACCAGGAGCACAACCGGTGATCAAAGCACCCTATCATTTAAGTCCGGAAGGTTTGAAGGAAGTCCGAACACAGTTGGACGAATTACTGGCGTAAGGATGGATTCGTCCCAGCACTTCAAGTTGGGGATCACCTGTACTCCTTGTGGAGAAGAAGGAAGGTTCACACAGAATGTGCATCGATTACAGAGCCTTGAACGAAGTCACTATAAAGAACAAGTATTCACTCCCGCGTATCGATGATTTATTTGATCAGCTAAGTGGATCTTGTATTTTCTCTAAATTAGATCTTCGTTCGGGTTATCATCAAGTGAAGGTCAAGGAAGCTCATATTCACAAAACAGCTTTCAGAACTCGCTATGGACATTACGAATTTCTAGTGATGCCATTTGGAGTGATCAACGCACCCGCAATATTCATGAACCTACCGAATCAAGTTTTCCGGGAGTACTTAGACAGGTTTGTTGTCATCTTCATCGACGACATCCTGGTGTATTCTAAGAGTCGGAAAGAACATGCAGAGCACCTACGAATTGTCCTAGAAACTCTTCGACAACACCAGCTCTATGCCAAGTACAGCAAGTGCGAGTTTTGGCTAACGCAAGTTGGTTTTCTTGGACATATCGTATCAGGAGAAGGAATCTCTGTGAATCCAGCGAAAGTTTCAGCAGTTAGCGAATGGCCTACACCAAAATCAGTGAAGGACATTCGGAGTTTCTTGGGTTTAGCTGGATATTACAGAAGGTTCATTGAAGGATTTTCGAAGATAGCAACGTCCCTGACCAAGCTCACACGTAAAGATGAAGAATTTGTGTGGTCAGAAGCATGCGAACAAGCTTTCGTAGAACTCAAGTCAAGGTTGACATCAGCACCTATTCTCGTCATACCGGATCAATCTGGAGGATTCGAAGTGCACTGCGATGCATCCGGTAAGGGATTAGAATGTGTTCTACATCAGCACGGTAAGGTTGTGGCTTATGCTTCAAGACAGCTGAAGATTCATGAGCGCAATTATCCGACGCATGATCTGGAGTCGGCAGCCGTCATCTTTGCTCTCAAGATTTGGCGTCATTACCTACTTGGTGAACGAGTGAATATCTACACAGATCATAAGAACCTGAAGTACGTGTTTACTCAGAAGGAGTTGAATATGCGGCAGAGAAGATGGTTAGAATTCATGGCGGACTTTGACATCAACTTGCAATATCACCCAGGAAAGGTGAATGTGGTACCTGATGCACTTAGTCGCCAACCATTATCAATGAATCTCACCGCTCAGTGGAAACTTCAACAAGACTTGCATCAGATGGAGATTGAAGTAATCATACCAGGTAATGCTTCACGTTTGATGAATTTACAAGTTCAATCAACCATTGTCAATCAGATCAAGGCAGCTCAAGCAAGCGATGCTAAGTTGCAAAAGATCATAGAACAAGTGGAGAATGGACTCAGAACAGATTTCATCATCCATGAATACGGATCTTTGAGATACGGCAGCAGATTGTGTGTACCAAAAGGTCCTGTTCGGGAAGAGTTAATGAAAGAAGCTCACAGCTCTCCCTATTCAGTACACCCTGGAGGTACCAAAATATACAAAGATCTACGTCAAAATTATTGGTGGCATGGAATGAAGCGTGAAGTAGCCAGAAGCGTCGCAAAATGCTTGGTGTGTCAGTAAGTAAAGGCTGAACATCACAGGACTGCTGGACTACTTCAACCGTTGCCAATCCCAGAATGGAAGTGGCAACACATCACGATGGATTTTGTGACTGCTCTTCCTCGCAGCACAAAGGATAACGATGTTGTATGGGTCATTGTGGATCGACTCACAAAGTCGGCTCACTTCATCCCATTTCGAGTTGGCAAATCAACTAAGACACTAGCAAAGAAGTACATGGAGGTAATAATCTATTTAAAGATTTAAACTCTTCATAATGTATTATCTCTGATACCCATGAACTCATACAGGAAATTGTGAGACTTCATGGAGTACCGGTCTGCACTGTCTCTGATCGTGACACCAGGTTCCGATCGCAATTTTGGCAGAGTCTGCAAGCAAGCTTGGGAACAAGTCTGAACTTCGGCACTGCTTATCATCCACAAACAGATGGTCAGTCTAAGCGAACTATTCAGATTTTGGAAGAAATGCTCAGAGCGTGTATGTTAGACTTCAAAGGATCGTGAGAAGATCACCTGCACCTTGTGGAGTTCGCGTACAATAACAGCTACCAAGCAAGCATAGGAATGGCACCTTTTGCAGCATTATATGGAAGGAAGTGTCGATCGCCATTAAGTTGGGACGACATCGGAGATAGGGAACTTCTTGGACCAGAGATGATAGTAGCGACTGTTGATGTGGTTCGTACTATCAGGGAAAAGATACTCATAGCCCAAGATCGACAGAAGCACTGGGCTGATGCAAAGAGACGAAACTTGGAGTTCCAGCCAGGAGATCACGTATTCTTGAAGATATCTCCGAACCGCGGAGTGATCCGATTTGGAAGACGGGGAAAGCTAAGTCCGAGATATATTGGACCGTTCGACATACTCGAACGAGTCGGTGAAGTGGCATACCGCTTAGCGCTTCCACCTTCATTGGAAGGAGTGCATAATGTGTTCCACATATCCCAACTCAGAAGGTATGTGAGTGACCCCAGCCATGTTCTCGATCATTCCGAGCTCACTATACAGCCCGATTTGTCTTGTGAGCAACAGCCTGTGGAGATCCTGGACAGGAAAGTGAAGACACTTCGGAACAAGGAAGTTAACTTGGTTTGAGTGATGTGGAGGAAAGACACTCCAGGAGAGTCTACTTGGGAAAGGGAAGATGAAATGCGTACTAGATACCCACATCTCTTTGTGAACTAGTCCTCAAATAAAAGTTGTAAATTTCGAGGACGAAATTTTTGTAAGGAGGGTAGACTGTAACAACTCCATTTTTAAGGTACAAAGAATTGATTTAAATTCAATGTATACTTGGAGTATTTATTGTTGTTGATATCTCTTTAAGTATTTATTTCACTCCATAATTACAAGAAGGAGCTTGTAGCTCATTGGTAATACCTTGCACTGCTGAACCAAGCCACCAGAGTTCAAATCTCATACCCCACATTATTTTTAATATTATTTTGTTTTTGATTTTTTAGAATACCAACAGTTACACGTGCGTTTCTCACAAATTTCCTACTACACATGAAAATGTAAATGCACCAGTAAGCACCCCAGGAGACCCCCCATCCACCGACCCTCTGACTCGGCCTGACTCGGCCGAGTCGGACGGCAGACCGGCTGACTCGGGCCAGCGCCGCCGGACGGCCGAGTCCCCAACATCGAAGTTGGGTATCTTTTCCTTCTGAAACCCCCCGCATGCTTCATTTAGTCAGATCGGTTACAGAGAGCCCATTAACCCCTATTTACTCCATTTTTTAATGATTTTTTATATATTTTTACATTTTTAATTAAAAACCCTACACCTACCCGAACCCTAGCCTAACCCTATAAATACACCCCCTACCTTCTACCCTCTCATCCCAAATTTCTGAGTCCACTCTCTCAAAATTCCAAGAGATCTTGTGTGCTTTGAAAACGAGCGAAAGGCGAAGCTCCGACGAAATCTACGGCGAACTTCCGGTGATCATGCTAGGAACTCGCGGCGACGAATCGACGTACCGGCGGACCCTCTTCTTTCTTATCACTCTCATGTTGTCCAAACCCGTAAGTCCCATTCTAATCTCTTTTTCTAAAAAAAAATACGAAATTACAAAACCCGATGGAATCGGAACAAATCCGATTTCCGATTCGATTTTTTATAAAATTTCACTTCTCACCAATACATTCATGCTTAAACATTTTTATGTTGACTCCTAAACACTAATCAAAGAATTTGGACAAGTTTCACCACATGAAATGATAGATTTCTCAATTTACCGTATTGTTCGCTTAAATACCATATTGTTTTCTCTCTTTCATTTAACCCATCAAACTTGCTATACATTTATAGTAGAATCACGAGGTAACGACCTACCTCCTCACACACTTACTTACAACCTAACATGATACCATTGAAACCTTAGAATACGAGAAAACAAAAATTTACATTTAAATACCACATAATTAATAAAACTATCATAAAAGATTTAGAGTTGATACACTTTTAAATAAATACCTCTTATTAGGAAAATACGATAAGTTGTGGACATCGGTCGTTTTTAAATAAATACCTCTTATTAGGAAAATACGATAAGTTGTGGACATCGGTCGTTTATCTAAACCTGACTTTGTGGTGTCTAGGCTAGGCAAGGGAGAAAGGTAATTTTAAAAGGCCCGTCTCACGATGATTCGTGAGTGGATCCCCCTTTCTTCACTTGTACTTACCTAGCCACAATTGGCGGTGAAGAGGCGATTTGAGACATCTAACAACTTGTTGTTTAGACCATTTAGAAATAGTCTAGTTGAATTAGAAAACCCTAGAATCTAAAATACGGAAAATTGACTTTTTACAAATAAATACCTTGTACTTTATAAAACCGTTTTCTAAAGGATTTAGTATTTTACAATCTTTGCAAAGTGCCGCTACAACCCACTTTGGGAAACCCGTTCGGGATAGTACGGTTTATCGTGCACCCTCGGGCTTAGTAGTGCGAGATTCAGACCTCCGCAAGGAGCATTCAGTCTCGAGAGATTTAAAATACGATATCTTAAGAAAATGAGATTTTTAGAACATAAAATATTTATTGAAATTATTTTTGTATAAATATATGTATATTTATCATTAAAATATCTATTTTGTTATAATATAAATATTCCACTTTTTCTAAAAATCACAAGAATAAATTTTACATTAAAATACCATGAATTTCAAATAAATCAATATTACAGATAAATACCTTTATTTATAAAACTAGGATATTTTCACTAGAAATATTACAATATAAAATCCGCATTCATTACAACCCTAAAGACGAATAATAAATGCTTGGGGTATATTCTGAAAAGTATATAAAAGTATTTTTACATAAAAAACCCTCAAGTTTTATAAATTACCCTAAGGACCCTAGTAAATATAGGACTTGATTTACATTCTAATTGTCTGACTCGGGTTTGAGTCTGATTATTTCTGACTTGAATATGATTCAAGTCAATCTACATTCTGTAATATTCCAATTCAATATGAACACATGAATCCATGAATCCAGTTATCAATCTATACAACTTGACTGAATCAAACCATGGATATACATCCATTATCCAGTTATTCCGTCTACATGATTATGCAGTTACAATCTGTTTACTGATATCATGGTTTTGGTCAGTCATCCAACTTATACAATACAAAACAATACAATCAAAACACTACGGGGTTTAAAGGGTAGATTGGTGCGGAAGGTGTTAGAAGTGGCACGAGACGGTAAGATTAAGACACCTAACCTATATTCCGTTGTTGTATCGTGGCTTAACGGTTCCTTGTACTTTCCGTTTGCCCTGGTCTCTAGCATACTGAGACCCCTCTCGTATACACTGACATCCTTCCGTACCAAGCTACAAACAACAGCGTAAACACAATATTCTACAATATTATACAACTTTAGAAGATACCTCTTATTCTGTCTTTTCTAATTCTGCCTTATTTTTGGGACTTACCGAGCGACCTGTTTGCTGACGACATTCTTTTTCTTTCTTTGAATGTCGTCAGGTGTTTTGGACCCGTCAGAAATCGAGCCCACCGGTGAAGACTTGGATCAGTTTCATGAAGACCCCGAGCTCTAGACATTGTACCTTGTTCTATTCGGTATTTTTCATTTCATGTTATGCCATTGTTTAGGCATCGCTTTTATTCCAGATGTATTTACTTTTTATGCATTGTACAAAAGAATGTTATTAATAAACTTGCTGTTATTTTTATATCTCTTGTTTCTTGTGATTTACCTTTATATTGCTTAGATACGCTTAGCGTATTTACTTCACAGTAAATATATAGCGGACCGGTCCCGTCCCCTTCGCCGTATACCGGGAAGCAGGACGTGACAGATATGGTTTCTAGTATTGTGTATTGGATACACACTCTCTCTGTATATTATATTAGTATGCAATATTGATATATTATTATTGCGTATATGATACGTAATATGGAAATGTATTTGATACATGTTTTCTTCTCTTTATAAATATGTATTTATATATATAATGAAAAGAGAAATAATATATGTTAAGAATTAACTTAAAGAGAAAAGAAAAGAAAAGATTAGAAATGAAAAGAAGCAATAAGAAGAGTGGACTTCTTCTTCTTATCTCTTTTTTTCTTTGTTTTATTCATTTTTTTCTCTTCGCTTCTTATTCTCTTCTTTAATGTTAATTCTTTAAACACATATTTTCCATGGTAGCCATCTTCTTCCTCCTCTCTACAAAAATGGTGTAGATTAGAAATGAGGTTAAAATTCAAAATGAGTGTTTTTCTTGATCACATAATCTCACACGTTAACCTAACTAGTTCAATGTGTGAGTTTCTTCACTTGAAAAGTGAAGGAGCTTCGGATGGTCACTCTTCACCGCGGATCATCTACGGCGATGTGGTCGTTAGTAGACTCTCCAGAAATTGCGAAGTCTAGCTTGGGTCTTCCGGTGGCGATCAGACACACTACAAAGGTTGTAACATTCTAAACTTGCCTTCTTTTCTTTTTGCTATTGCATCTATTTGATGATCTTGGTTAGGTTTTAGTCCTATATTTGAAAAATTATTGTTTTCTATTTCTTCCGCGGTCCGTGAATGTCACGACCCTAAAAACAAAACTTACAGTGGTATCGGAGCCAAATCAAATAGATTAGCAATGGTTTGTGGCCAATTGATATTCCAAAACTTTTTTCCAAATCATTTTGCTATATTTTTTTAAACTGTCAAAAACAACGAATATTCTTGCTTATTCGCGTGTTCTGGGGCTCACGATTCGGACCGAGAGCCCCGTGGAGGCATGGGGACGACCCCGGAGGCTTGGGTGGGCCTCCACACCCGAGACCATCACGAGATGGCCTTGGAGTGGGGCTGGACAGCGAGCACGCAGCCGTATGCTGGCTGTTCCAGCAACGAACCCGTGGCCATATCTTCGTGGCCATAGGTTCCTGGCCCCACCTAAAGCTCCGAGGCCCTATGGGTTGTGCCCGAGGTCCTCTCGGGGTCTCGGGCAATTTTCGGGTCGTTCGGGACTCGTTTTGAGTAAGAAATTGGTGTTGTTTTGGGCCAGGGCTGATCGTGAATTCAATCGGGTTGATCGTGAATTCAATCCTTGGAATTTCAACGATCGGACCCATTGGTTTTGGAATCTATTGGCCATGGTTCCGTTTTGACGGGGATAAAGTGTTTAATCGTATTAAAGCGACGACATATATTGATATGCAGTGTTTAACCCTGACGAATTGATGTGATCAATTCGACGGGGTTACACGTTTGTGCGTCTGAGATGTTCTATGTTGATATATTGTTGCTTGTTTGGATTGTCGCAAAATGAATAGCCCCATGCGGAATTGACATGTAATGCATTTTCATTCTTTGTTGTAGCCAAACTTGTATATTCATTTGTTCGGGACGAGCTCCAACTTATGACCGCCGTTTCCGCTATATGTATATTCTTTGTTTCGGGACTTAGCGGTTCACATGTGGCCGTAGGCACCGATTAATGAATTTTTCTTTATCGGGACACGATCAGGTTGTGATCGTTGCCGCCGTTGTATAATATAGGTTTTAGGATTACTCCGCGGACAAGCGCACGGACGGCCGGGTTCTAAATTGCAACGGGCAGCCATCTCAAGGAGTTGAGATCATGTCACTCGAGTCTAGAATTGATGGATGGCTTACCGCCCTTGTAGGAGGTATATGATAGACCCACGGAGAAGTGCTCAAGTCACCGAATTCGAGCAAGTGTCGGGTGGCCCCTCAAGATGATATTGGGTTGCCTCGTTTCTTGGGTTGCCTAGTAGCTTGCCGCACTCATAGGGGTCTGCTTTTGGTGGTGCACGGGCTATTCACGTGACTGGGGAATGTCACGTTTCGTTTGATTGCTCGAACGAAACGCAGGATTCCTAGGTAATCCGGCCATTCCATCTCTGTTTTTTCATTACCTGCTTGTGATGTGATTACCTGCATGTGATGATATTTATCGCTTAGCTATAATGATGATTATTTGCTTGCGATGATATGTTAGTTATATGTATGCCCTAGAGGCCATTATTGTACACATGATGTATATTATAGTGGATGCTTGGATATATATAGAGATGACTTTCTTGCTCGACATGACAGTATGCTATCTGGTTACCTTTATCTTAACATGTAGAATTATATATTGTTATAATGTCTTGCTCTCACATGTTGATAAAGCCCTTAAGATATGCACTTGACTACCAGGACTATGATGGAGATCATACTAGTGGGGCCAGGGTAGTTCACAAGTACATCCTTTAATTGTTCCTAGTCGAGGGAATATCGAGACAGGGCATTGATATTCCAGAGTAGACTAGCGTATACGCTTCTTGACCCATATGATGGACGATGGATGATCCCGCATCCATTGGTGTTTGACATCAGAGATGGTATACGGGTGCTTAGTGGAGACTGGGTACATTGAACAGGACTTGCCGAGGACTCCTGTGTGGTAGTATACCTATCTTCAGATAGCAGTCCTCTGGTGACACTGGTACAGGTTAGTCTGTAGACCCGAAATCGTCATAGAGTCTTGTGCGGCTCCCTCTGTGCTTTGATTTCCTCCCTACCACGCTCAAGAGGAGTCGTGCAAACAGGTGGATTTTGGGTACAGTCCCGAGTCGTATGGAGGCAATGAGCGATAGGAGGGGTTTCGTCTCTCCCGGTATTGGGGGTTGATGTTGCGCTATGTTCGATTAGCTATAACTGGAAGTCCCTGGCCAGGGCTGCTGCCGAGATATACTGATAAGTGTTATCAGTAGTTTCTCGAGCCGTTATAGGCCAGACATCGACATGACTTATCACGTTACTGGGGTCTGACGATTTCCACCGCTAGACATGATATGCAACATATCAGACGAAGAGACCGGACTGTACGGGAGTGTTACTGATAGGCTTCATGGAGACTGTGGACAGGCTTGCTTGATGATCTTCATATCGCTCAATACCCGGGTAGTCGTTACGTCCAGCTAGTACCGTTGACGGCTTGTAGGTGACTGATATGATCAACACCTACTGCTGGCATATTGACGAGTCTTTATAGTCCCACACAGAAGTTCCCTGGTTCAAGCGAAACGAAGTAGGACATATATGTGATATGTGTGTGGGCCTGATTAAATACGAGTATGTGATACCGTATTGTAATCTGGCAGTCATCTGTCATCGGTGCGGTTATATGTGATATAACCAAATTGTCGAATCAAGTGTTGATTCGATAATGTGATATATAGATAAATGATATTAGTCGGTCGTATATGATATAACCGGATTATTAGATCAAATGTTGATTTAATAATATGATATAAATTATATGTGATATAATTACATATTAACTAATATCATTAGCTCAATAATTAATCTTCATTAAATATATATTAATATATATATATATATATTAAAATGAAGCATGGCATTTTCTTTTCTATTTTGTGAAAATAGAAATGAGGTGTAAAGTTGAAGCATGGTTGCAAGCATGGTATTTTATATTGTTTATTCATTCTTGATTCACTATTCAAGCATAGTTGCAATTTAATATTGCATAATTCCATGCTTGAATGAGTGAGGGGTCTTGGCTTTTGATTAATTCTTGCTCATTCGAAAAGACTTAGCCATTTCACTCTCATGCTTGCTCTCATGCTTCTTCTTCCTCCTCTTGCTTTGCCCCAAGCTTCAACCCTCACATGTGCTGTGAATCATGAAGCTTGAGCACAAATTAGTGAGCTCTTAATATCCCCTACTTCATCATCTCACACCATTTTAGTAAATTAGTGTGATGTGTTTCATACACTAAAGGGTTTGGTGTAGTCTTAGCTTGAACTAGTAGGAGCTTCGAGGTGGATCATCTTTGGCGCGAAGGCTACGAAGGAAGCTTGTTCAAAGTCTCAAGAGAAGCCTTGTGGAGTCGCGGGACTACTACACAAAGCATATTGAAGAGAAGGACCGTCTACAAAGGTTGTATTCTTATTCTCTTAGATGTAAAAGTTGTTTGCATCTTGTTCGGTCTAAATCTCTAGCTAACGATTCTAGCGTAGGGTTCTTTGTAACGACAAATTTTTAAAAAAATGGTATGGACGATGCCCCCCGAAACCTTGCTGTCGTTGCTAGGAACCCTTCAGTGGTATCAGAACCAAACTAGAGAATTAGACGGATTGCGTAGAATTACAAAACCGAAAAACTCTGAAACTTGAAACCCTAAAATTCCAGTTTCTGTCGAATTTTAAAAGTAGTCAAAAAATTATTTAAACAAGTGCAGAATGTAGTATGGGACAGTATAAGAACACAGTACAAACCTCACCCCCTGGGCTCGGATTTTGGCCGGCAACCAAGCCAAGAGTTCCGGCGTCGCCGGATTTCCCATGGAGTTAGGGGATGGGTTTTGTAGTGTGTTCTGTGCTCTGGATTTTGGTGTTTCAGGTATTATTTATTTTTGCTAAATTTGCATGTGTCACGCCCCGCTTCCCGGTGTACGGCGAAAGGGACGCGAGACGGGCCCGCTATGTATTTACTCCGAAGTAAACACGCTAAGCGTATCTAAGCAATATAAATAAAATGCACAAGAGACAAAATATATCAGCAACTTTATTCATTAACATTCTTTTACAGTACATGGAAAAGTAAATACATGGAATGGAAAGCGATGCCTCCTGTTGATCGTGCTGCTCAGTGGTCTGCTCCAAATGCTCCTGGTTGGTCTCGTGCTCCTTAGAGTCCTCCTGACGACATTCCAAAGAAAGAATAGAAATAGGAATGTCGTCAGCGAACAATCGCTCGATAAGTCCCAAAGATAAGGGAGAAAGAGAATAGACAGAAAAAGAGAGTGTGTATTGTTATTAATCTTGATTTATATGGTTAACGCTCTTGTTTGTAGTTTGGTACAGAAGAATGCCAGTGTATACAAGAGGTGTCTCTATATGCTAAAGACCAGGGCAAACGGAATGTATAAGGAACCGTTGGGCCACGGTACAACAGCAACGGAATATAGATTAGGTATCTTAATCTTACTGTCTCGTGCCCACTTTTAACACCTTCCGTACCAGTCTATCCCTTAAACCCCGTAGTGTTTTGATTGTATTGTTGTATTGCATTAGATTGTATAGTTGGATGACTGACCAAAACCATAATATCAGTAAATGGATGTAACAGTATAATCATGTAAATGGAATAACTGGAGAATCATGTAAATGGATGTATATCCATGGTTCGGTTCGGTCAAGTTGTATAGATTGATAGATTGAATATATGGAATAATGGATTCATGGATTCATGTTGAATATTGATTTGAATTGTAATGGTAGTTCATGTAATACGTAAATCTTTTCTTTTTGTTAAGCATGGAATATAATATATATATAATATTGAGCAAAGCAATTTAAAATGTTGTAATAGCACATGCAAGAAGGAATGTGAAACAAGAAGAGAAAAAGGGCACTTACAGGCCATTACGGGACCGTCGGTAAAAGTCGTGATGCACACGCGGGCGTACAGAACTGAACCAAGCAATGCAAGAAAGTGACTACGCTGCACTAGGACGTCTACTGGGTCGCTCGGATCGTCGGTGACGGGGGCGATGAGGAGAGGTGAGGTGAGCGGAGGTGGTGTCGACGACGGTGGAGGCGAGCGAGCGGCGCGGACGTGGGCTCGAGCGCACGCAGAAGAGCAAAGAAGAAGATGAAAGAAAATGTGAGGGGAAGAGAGAGGAACGTGGGTATTAAATAGGATTGGGTTAAGAATATAATATATTATATTTTATTATATGTATAGAGAGGAGAGACAGAGAGAACGTGACAAAGAAAAGAGGGAGGTGAGAAAGAACGAGGAAGGAATTTGAGTGGGGAGAGAGTGGGTTGGTGAGCTGGTGGGTTTGTTAAAATTAGGAAATATATAGGAAAGAGAGGAAGAAAATGGTGATTGACGGAGAGGGAGAGAGAATGTATGATAAAGAGAGAAAAGGGGAGGGAAAAGTATGATTAAAAATTAATAATTAATAATATAATATATATATATATTATAAAAATAATTAATAATATAATATATATATATATATAATAATGTAACAACCCTAACTTTCTGTACAAACTTTTTCAAAATACAGAAAGGCACACATAAGCCTGAACACGAGTTATAACTTTGTTTTGCTTTAAAACAGTAAGAAAGAGCTTGTAGCTCATTGGTAGACCTTTCACTGCTAAACCATAGCACCAGAGTTCAAATCACATCAGCCACACATTTTTTATTTTTATTTTTAGAATCCCAAAAGGTTGCACGTGCACTGCACGTAAAACGAAAAGTCAAATTAATCGTATATTTGCAATGAGAACAACACCTACACGTAGCCTGCATCCTATGGTTGCATCAGTACATCATGTTCACTTCATGATTATTGAAACGGACCTGTTTGGATCGCTACGTTCATTTTACGTGCATCCGTTCTTGGGGGTATACATTTTTATCAACCGGACATCGCATTATGATTTTAACTTATCCGTATATTCTTTATATTTTAAAACTAGATTTTTAGACACAACCCGGGAATTTTTCGGAGTACTTTTGTTTTAACCTAAAAACCAAGTCTATATATTATTATATTTCTAAAACTAATTTTACTATGCAAACACTGTGCACACACGTTTGTTATATAAATATATATTATATTATATTATATATTATTATTATAATATATATATATTAATTAATTAATTAAACCCACCTACGTCTCTTTCTCCACTCACATATATATATATATATATATATATATATATATATATATATATTATATATATATTATTATTATTATTATTATTATTACTTCACCCACCCCTCACGTCTCCTTCTCACCATTCTCTCCCTCTTTTCTTTTCTTTCTGCTCACCAACCCACACTCTCTCTTTCTCCCTTTCTTCCTTTCTCACTAAACAATCCCTCGTGTCTCTCTCTCTCTTCTCTCTATATATTCATAACCCCCCACGAGATCCTCTCGTCTCCCTCACCCATTATTCTCACCTTCCTTCTTCTCCTTGTTTTTATTCTCTGTAATTTCTTGATCTGTATTTTTCCGGTAAACGCCGGAGCCATACCGTCGCCGACGAGGCGAGCAATCCAGCAGACGTTCTCATCCTGCACGGTCACGTTCTTATATAGCCTGATTCAATTCTGTATGCCCGCGTGTGTATCGCGACTTTTACCGACGGTCTCGTAATGGCCTGTAAGTTCATTTTTTCTCTTCTTGTTTCACATTCCTTCTTGCATGTGCTATTACAGCATTTTAAATTGCTTTGCTCAATATTATATATATATTATATTCCACGCTTAACAAAAAGAAAAGATTTACATATTACATGAACTACCATTACAATTCAAATCAATATTCAAAATGAATCAATGAATCTATTATTCCATATATTCAATCTATCAATCTATACAACTTGACTGAACCGAACCATGGATATACATCCATTTACATGATTCTCCAGTTATTTCATTTACATGATTATACAGTTATATCCATTTACTGATATCATGGTTTCGGCAAAGTCATCCAACTATACAATCTATACAATACAATACAACAATACAATCAAAACACTAGGGGTTTATAAGGGGTAGACTGGTACGGAAGGTGTTAAAAATGGCACGAGACAGTAAGATTAAGACACCTAAATTCCGTTGCTGTTTTACCGTGGCCCAACGGTTCCTTATACATTCCGTTTGCCCTAGTCTCTAACATATAGAGACTTCTCTCGTATACACTGGTATCCTTCTGTACCAAGCTACAAACAACATCATTAACATAACATTACATCAATATAATATAACTTTAAAAGATACCTTCTTACTCTGTCTATTCTATTTCACCCCTATCTTTGGGACTTACCGAGCGATTGTTCGCTGACGACATTCCTATTTCTATTCTTTCTTTGGAATGTCGTCAGGAGGGCCCGAATGTTAGTGTATATGCCCTAGAGGCCATTACTGTATCATACTGGTTTGTATATTACTTAATGGAAGCTTGGGATATTCACCTTGTATATACAATCTTGCTCAAAATAGTAGTATGCTACTTGGTTTGTTTCTACTTCAATGTGTACATGTGTTTATTTTATCATATCACTTATACGCATTAGTGGAGCCCTTAGGATCTTTGCTTGATTACCAGCGTTGTGATGGCTGTCACACTAGTGGGGGCTGGGTAATCTATAAGCACATCCTTATACAGGTCCCTAGTCGCAGGACTATCGAGACAGGGCATCGATACTCCGGAGTAGACTGGCGCATGCGCTTCTCATCCCAGTGTGGGAGACGGTCTGTCCCACAGCCGTCAGTACGTCGTACTTGAGATAGTATGCGGGTGCTCGTTAGGTTACGAGTACACTGGACAGGACTCGTCGGGAACTGACAAGTTGGTATTATACCTATCGTCAGTTATCAGTTCCCAGGTGACATGAGTACTGCTTAGTCCGCTGACTTGACACTGGCACTTCGCCTCGAGTATGTTCCCACTGCACTTTGATCACTACCCTACCACGGCTCAAAGGAGTCGTGCAAACAGGTAGTGGTTGGGTGCAGTCCCGAAGCACTTGGAGGCAGTGACGGTTAGACAGGATTCGTCTCTCCCGGTATTGGGGGTTGACATCGCGCTGTGTCTAGGAGAGCCATTACACGAGTAGTCCCTGGCCAGGCAAGCGAGATATACTGGTAGGCTTCCAGTGTTATCTCAGGGTGTTTTGGGCTTCACTCCGACACGACTTGTACCGCTATTAGGGGACTGACGTTTACCGCCCCTAGGCCCGACATGCGATGTATCAGACGAACAGACCGGACTGTACGGAGACTGTCACATTCAGACTCAGTGGGAGTTCAGATGGGGTTCACCTCATCAGTCTTCTTATCGACATCTACCTGGGGATCGTTACGCACAGCTAGTGCCGCTTGCGGTCTGTGGTTAAACCCACTGCCAGCGTAGTGTCGAGTCTTTAGAGTCCCACACAGAGGGCTATTCGCCTCTGGGCAAAACTGAGTAGAGGTCGCATGGTTTTGCGACAGGGTTCGTTCTCATCCGCGCACTTGTGCACGTTTGAAGTCCGGACAGATATTACTAGCTGGCTCTGGTTTGAGCCAGATACTGGTATATGTTTTGGGGTTGATTTTATCTCATTGTATTCATGTTCCTCGGAACAAGAATTCGGGTGTATGCACAGTTGATTGAGGCGGAGGAAGAGGATTTTCATTAGGGTTTCGGAACAAGTGCGTATGCACAGTTGACAGTCGTCTTTTTCCAAACCCTAATGAATTTATGTTATATCAATTAATAATATTAATTAAATGAAATTGTGTCATGGTTGGTTTTGTTGACTTGTTGACCAAGGTTGACTTGTTGACCATGGTTGAAAGTTTGACCATCATCATTACATATCAAAGATGCTCTTTGATTCTAGCAAAATTCATTTAATGGATGTAATGATAATGGTCATTCCAAACCTTCCATCAACTATTTCATTTTTATTATTATTATTAATTTGATAATTCTTTTCATTTTAGTTATGGTTGTAAAATGAAAAGAATGGCTCATTCTATCATAACTCTTCTCTCTCCTCACTTCTTCTTCTTCCTCCTCTAGTTCAAGGAGATCCCTTCTCATGTGTTGAGAATCCCTCTCCTTGAGATAAAAACACCCCAAAGCCACTCTCTACTCACTCTAGGGTTAGAGGTTTAGCAAGCCAAAGATCCTAGTTCTCTCAAAGTTCGAGAAAGGAGCCCGAAGGTCGAACCCTCAGGTGGATCCATCTTTGACGGAAGAAGGCGACGAGGAAAGCACCATCAAACCCTACAAAGTTTTCAAGAAGAAGGAGTTCAAGTTAGGTATAACCTTTTATCCGAGTAGCTAACTCTCTTTAGCTTGATAGCTAGTTTAGTTAGTAAAGATCCCGACTTTGATAGTCCATGTTGCCCTTTGCGCTAAAACTTTGATTTTTATACCGTTTCCGCCTCCCCGCAAGAACCGGGGACGGCAACGTGGACTTACAGTGGTATCAGAGCCTAACTAAACTTAAACTAGCTTTGTAGTAAAGTGTATGGAAGTTCGAACGGAAAAATCACAAAAACCGGAAAAACAAAAACCCTAACTTTCTGTTGAAATTTTTTGTGCTCTAAAATTAAAATGTTTTACTCCTAAAATCGGCTCAGGGTTTTGTGAGAACACCCACCAAAAACGATCCCCTGATTCCCTCAAACCGCCGCGGTTCCGCGGCAATAGGTATGCATTTGCCGCGGAACCGCCGCCGTTTGGGCTCCATTCGTGATCGGGTTTTGTGCAGTGTTCTTCTGGTAGGGTTTTGGGATTTTTCAGATGGTTTATTTGTGCCCAGGTTTTCCAGAAAAGAAATTTGTTTTTAGGGGCCTATAAATCCGTATTTTTATCGAACTTCACTACACTTTGACCATATTGGTTATATCTGTGATGTTTATATGTATTGAACGTCGGCTAATCGCTATATGTCGATTAGTCGGGGTTATACATATCTGTGATCTGTGTTTGATGATGGTTTGTGTATATGAATGCGTTGGACTGTCGCGGGTGAATAGCCGGGGTGGATGTGAGATGAGTGTTTCTTTTTCTTTCATTCATGTAAAATGTAAATTGATGTAATATTATTATTTGTATGGCCGCACAACCGGGTCGGGGTTGTAGCCGTTATTGTATAATTCTTTTTACTGTTTTTGCTCCTAGGATAGACCCATGGAGGGGTGCACAAACTACCGGGTATCTCGAAATGCCGAGTGGCCTACTCACGGCGATGAGGGAGGTTGCTCCACTTCGGGGTACTTGGCGGGTAGTTTGCCGCACCCGTAGGGATCTTGGGTGGGGTTTTGGCTATTCACCGCGACCGTGTAATCCGCTTTTCGTTGCAGGCTCGAAAGGATTGCGGATTCCTAGTATATCCAATGTATTCATCTGTGATCTGTAATGTCTATCATTGCTATATATTTATAACTATTTAGGCGTTGCTCATGTTTTACAGCCGCGCTAGCCCAGCCCCCGCTCTGTCGTTAGTTAAGTAACCTAACGGGTGATGACGGGACCCCGTGGCGAATGCGAATGGCATAAGCGTACGTCATATTTTGGTTGTTTTCTGCAATGGTAGGATTAAATGATGGGACGCATTAAAAGAACTAATGCAAGAATATCACGCATTAAAAGAACTAATGCAAGATAATAAACCAAGCTAAAGTCGTTGGAACACTTTCGAAAAACCACTCGGTTCTTTTCAAAACTAACTTTTAAATGCGGAGCTTGAGCCACTCCTTTTAAAAGCTATCTCGTTCCATCGATTATATCAAGTTCACTACGTTCACGGTTTAGCCAAAACCATTCGTAGCCCTCCGTCGTTTCACATGAATAGTCAATAGTATTCAAGCTGTGTTTGTTGGCCAAAGTCGAGGCATAGTGATTGGTAGCTATTGGGTATTCATGTGCAGCATAGATAGATGCGTTGATTTGAAACAGTCGTACTGCCTTGTTGGCCAAAGTCAAGGGTAGGTACGGATGGATTCAAATTAACCTGGAGAATGACGGGTAGAACTTGACATGTGACTTATGATTTGTTGGCCAAAGTCAAGGTCATAAGAGCATGGGGCAAAAATCCACATCGGGAGTTTCATAAGTACTGAAACTTGCTAGATTTGCATACCATTTGGAGTGTGATGATTCTGGTAGGATTCCTTCAGTTTCGTCACGCGATGATATTTGGATCCCGATCCTACTGTGAGTATATGCTACTCCTCGGGAAATTTCTCACTAAACGATCAATACTATAAACCTAGTAGGTGCCTAGAAAGGTGTTAGCGGGGCTACGCCCCCAGGGAAAAGAGGTTCTTAAATTAAGGAACTTCGCAAAGCGTTGGAAAACCTCCCTCGAAGTACCGACACTGGCCTGGCTGAACGGTTAAGCAAGTATTGTGCGGTGAGATTGATCCCGACTAATTCTTCCTTTATGATTTGAGGAGGGATTCCAGAGACAGTGGGAGCCATCCTGTTTAGACAAATTAAAAACCATTCTAAACTTGCAAGAGCATCGTGCTGAGTGTTTCTTCTCTCTCTCCTAATTGCAGCGACCAATCAACATAACTGGACTTAAGTTACTTCTAGATAAAAACATACTGACAGCGCCAAACTACAAAGATTGGCTCAGGAATGTCAAGATGGCAATCACTTACGACAAGCTGGGGTATCTTCTTACCACCAAAGCTCCCCCCGTCCCAGGTCCCACCTCCAGCGTCGCGGATAAGGAAATCCGTAAGACTTGGGTGATTGATTGCGCGAAGGCCAAGTGCCTCGTGCTTGCCTCTATGGACAACGAACATCAGAGGAGGCACGAGAATATGGACCTGGAATCCATATTTCTCCATACAAAAGAACTGTATGGAGAGCAGTCTCGTATCGCAAGATACGAAATATCGAAAAAGTTATTTTCGGCAAGATTGGCCGTCGGATCATCGGTAGCGGAACACGTGCTTAAGATGATTGGCTACATTGAGGAGCTCGCAGAACTTGGGACCACGTTGGAGAGTGAGCTCTATACGGACTAGATTCTCCAGTCCCTTCCTTCCACTTACGCCCAGTTTATACTGAACTTCAACTTACAAGAAAAAGAAGTTGAACTTTCAGAACTCCTCAACATGCTGAGGAGCGCAGAGGGCACCCTACAGAAAGGTAGGGAAACACCCACTTTGTTTGTAGGAGGATCTTCTTCTTCTAGGTCCAAGGCGAAAGCCAAGGGAAAGAAGAAGAAAGCCCCCGCCAAACCAAGGGGCGGTGTTAGTAAAGTGGATACGAAGGGAAAGGCAAAGGCAACAAAGATAGCGGGAAAGCTTGTGGGTAAAGAAGAATGCTTCTATTGTCATAAGAGTGGACACTGGAAGAAAGATTGCAGGGCTTGGAAAGCCAGGACACAGGAACTGAAGCAGGTTGCGGCTTCAGCTTCAGGTGTGTATGTTATTGAAAACTGTCTTTCGATAAACTCTACTTCCTGGGTATTGGATACCGGATCAGGATCTCATATCTGTAATTCTTTGCAGGCGTTGAGAAACCGTAGGTTTTTGAAGGCAGGTGACATGACCCTCAGAGTTGCGAACGGAGCTAGCATGGATGCTAAAGCCGTGGGGGACTATCACCTGGGAATGTCAGATGGACATGTTTTGGTTTTACGTAATTGCTTTTTTGTACCTAACGCAAATTGTAATATCATTTCTGTATCTTTGGTTTCAAAAGAAGGTTATGAATTTGCGTTTGTAAGTAATGTTGTAAACATTCACCTTAATCAAGTTCTGATTGGGTCAGGTACACTGAGCAATGGTATATACGTATTAAACCAACCACAGATTTTCAATGTCCAGAATACACACAAAAGAAAGTCTCCAGATATTAATCAGACTTTCTTATGGCATTGTAGACTGGGTCACATCAATGAGAGAAGGTTGACCAAGTTACATACAGAAGGATATTTGGATCCGTTCGAATATCAATCATATGCCACTTGTCAATCCTGTCTCAAAGGAAAGATGACAAAGACTCCGTTCACTGGACACGGAGTAAGAGCGAGCGAGCTCTTGGGACTCGTACACAGCGACGTGTGCGGTCCAATGTCTACACATGCACGAAGCGGTTATTCTTACTTCATTACCTTTACGGATGACTTTTCAAGATACGGTTATGTCTTCTTAATGAAACATAAGTCCGAAGCTTTTGAAAAGTTCCAGGAATATAAGAATGAAGTAGAAAAACAAACCGGCAAAAGTATCAAGATTCTAAGATCGGATCGAGGTGGAGAATACTTAAGTGCCGAGTTCCTGAATTACTTAAAAGAGAATGGAATTCTCTCTCAGCTTACTCCTCCATACACTCCGCAACATAACGGTGTATCGGAGAGACGGAACCGGACCCTATTGAATATGGTACGGTCCATGATGAGTAATGCTGAGTTACCGCGATCATTCTGGGGGTATGCGCTAGAATCAGCTGCATACCTTTTGAACCGAGTTCCTACTAAGACTGTGCCTACCACACCATTTGAGATGTGGTGTGGGAAGAGGCCCCATCTTAATCACATTAAGACATGGGGATGTCCAGCTTTTGTCAAAAAGCAGCATGCGGACAAGCTCGAGGCACGCTCAGTGCAGTGCAAGTTTGTGGGATATCCAAAGAACTCCAAGGGATATTTCTTCTACTGTGAAGAGGAACAAAAAGTTCTTGTTTCTCGTCATGCCTACTTCTTGGAAACTGAGTTTTTGGAAAACCAGATAAGTGGGAGCACAGTAGAACTGGAAGAAATTCCAGAACCACAGACTATTACTGAAAGTTTAGTGGAACCAGAAGGTTCAAAAGAACAGGACATTCCTACGCCGCTCCGCAGGAGTGGTAGGCAGTCTCATCCGCCTGAGAGATACTACGGTTTTCTCATAGACGGGGATAGAAAGGATTGCATCATAGATTATGATGAGCCTACTAGCTTCCAGCAGGCCGTTCAGAGCGTTGACTCGGTAAAATGGCTGGATGCAATGCGGACCGAAATGGAGTCCATGTACACCAACAAAGTATGGACGTTGGACATTGCTCCAGACGGGGTAAAACCCGTAGGATGCAAGTGGATCTTCAAAAGGAAGATTGGTGTAGCTGGACAGGTTGAGACCTATAAAGCTAGACTTGTAGCAAAGGGTTTTCGTCAAAAGACCTGGTTTGGACTATGACGAAACCTTTTCTCCAGTGGCTATGCTGAAATCCATTCGGATCCTTCTTGCCATTGCTGCCTTCCACGATTATGAGATTTGGCAAATGGACGTAAAGACCGCTTTTCTAAATGGAAATTTAGAGGAGTGTGTCTATATGGACCAGCCAGAGGGTTTCATTCAGAGTGGGAGCAGCGGAAAGGTGTGCAGGTTGCTTAAGTCCATCTATAGACTAAAGCAGGCATCGCGGAGTTGGAACATCTGTTTTGATGAGACGGTCAAGGAATTTGGCTTTATCAAAAATCCAGATGAACCATGCATCTATAGTAGATTTGTAGCGAGAACTGTAGTATTCCTCGTTTTATACGTGGATGACATTCTCTTAATAGGAAAATGACATTCCTATGCTACAATCTGTCAAGGGATTCTTGTCACACAGGTTCTCCATGAAAGACCTAGGTGATGCCTCATACATCCTGGGGATCCGGATCCATCGTGATAGATCCAAGAGGATATTAGGACTTTCACAGTCCAGGTACATCGACACTATACTGAAGAGATTCAGTATGGAAGATTCCAAGCGCGGTAACCTACCGGCTTGTCACGGGATCACCCCCTCTAAAGAGATGTCTCCCAAGACTGATTTAGAGAGGGATCGCATGTCTATTATACCCTACGCTTCTGCGGTAGGCTCTATAATGTATGCGATGTTGTGTACCAGACCGGATGTAGCTTATGCACTTAGTGTGGTAAGCCGGTATCAGTCAAACCCTGGGGAGAAACACTGGATAGCAGTAAAGAACATTCTCAAGTACCTGAGAAGGACTAAGGAGATGTTCTTGGTGTATGGCGGAAAAGACCTCCAGATCGAGGCCTTTGCTGACTCCAGCTTCCAGAGCGACAAGGATGATTCCAAGTCCATGTCGGGTTTTGTCTTTACCCTCAATGGAGAGGCGGTGTGTTGGAAGAGTTCCAAACAGGAAACCGTTGCAGACTCGACGATGGAAGCGGAATACATCGCTGCATCTGATGCCGCAAAAGAAGCTGTCTGGATGAGGAAGTTCTTGAAAGAACTTCAGGTGGTTCCGTCCATTGTTGACCCAATACCTCTGTATTGCGACAACAACGGGGCTATAGCTTTAGCGAACGAACCAAGGTCCCATCAGAGATCCAGACACATCTTGAGGCGGTATCACCTGATCAGAGAGATCGTGGATCGCAAGGAGATCGAGGTTCGGAGGGTTGCTTCAGAAGAAAACACTGCAGATCCATTCACCAAGGCCCTACCCCAGACACAGTTCGAGCGGCTGATCGAGATGATAGGTCTTCGATACGCCAGTACGTGGCCTTAGTGCAAGTGGGAGATTGTTAGTGTATATGCCCTAGAGGCCATTACTGTATCATACTGGTTTGTATATTACTTAATGGAAGCTTGGGATATTCACCTTGTATATACAATCTTGCTCAAAATAGTAGTATGCTACTTGGTTTGTTTCTACTTCAATATGTACATGTGTTTATTTTATCATATCACTTATACGCATTAGTGGAGCCCTTAGGATCTTTGCTTGATTACCAACGTTGTGATGGCTGTCACACTAGTGGGGGCTGGGTAATCTATAAGCACATCCTTATACAGGTCCCTAGTCGCAGGACTATCGAGACAGGGCATCGATACTCCGGAGTAGACTGGCGCATGCGCTTCTCATCCCAGTGTGGGAGACGGTCTGTCTCACAGCCGTCAGTACGTCGTACTTGAGATAGTATGCGGGTGCTCGTTAGGTTACGAGTACACTGGACAGGACTCGTCGGGAACTGACAAGTTGGTATTATACCTATCGTCAGTTATCAGTTCCCAGGTGACATGAGTACTGCTTAGTCCGCTGACTTGACACTGGCACTTCGCCTCGAGTGTGTTCCCACTGCACTTTGATCACTACCCTACCACGGCTCAAAGGAGTCGTGCAAACAGGTAGTGGTTGGGTGCAGTCCCGAAGCACTTGGAGGCAGTGACGGTTAGACAGGATTCGTCTCTCCCGGTATTGGGGGTTGACATCGCGCTGTGTCTAGGAGAGCCATTACACGAGTAGTCCCTGACCAGGCAAGCGAGATATACTGGTAGGCTTCCAGTGTTATCTCAGGGTGTTTTGGGCTTCACTCCGACACGACTTGTACCGCTATTAGGGGACTGACGTTTACTGCCCCCTAGGCCCGACATGCGATGTATCAGACGAACAGACCGGACTGTACGGAGACTGTCACATTCAGACTCAGTGGGAGTTCAGATGGGGTTCACCTCATCAGTCTTCTTATCGACATCTACCTGGGGATCGTTACGCACAGCTAGTGCCGCTTGCGGTCTGTGGTTAAACCCACTGCCAGCGTAGTGTCGAGTCTTTAGAGTCCCACACAGAGGGCTATTCGCCTCTGGGCAAAATTGAGTAGAGGTCGCATGGTTTTGCGACAGGGTTCGTTCTCATCCGCGCACTTGTGCACGTTTGGAGTCCGGACAGATATTACTAGCTGGCTCTGGTTTGAGCCAGATACTGGTATATGTTTTGGGTTGATTTTATCTCATTGTATTCATGTTCCTCGGAACAAGAATGCGGGTGTGTATGCACAGTTGATTGAGGCGGAGGAAGAGGATTTTCATTAGGGTTTCGGAACAAGTGCGTATGCACAGTTGACAGTCGTCTTTTTCCAAACCCTAATGAATTTATGTTATATCAATTAATAATATTAATTAAATGAAATTGTGTCATGGTTGGTTTTGTTGACTTGTTGACCATGGTTGAAAGTTTGACCATCATCATTACATATCAAAGATGCTCTTTGATTCTAGCAAAATTCATTTAATGGATGTAATGATAATGGTCATTCCAAACCTTCCATCAACTATTTCATTTTTATTATTATTATTAATTTGATAATTCTTTTCATTTTAGTTATGGTTGTAAAATGAAAAGAATGGCTCATTCTATCATAACTCTTCTCTCTCCTCACTTCTTCTTCTTCCTCCTCTAGTTCAAGGAGATCCCTTCTCATGTGTTGAGAATCCCTCTCCTTGAGATAAAAACACCCCAAAGCCACTCTCTACTCACTCTAGGGTTAGAGGTTTAGCAAGCCAAAGATCCTAGTTCTCTCAAAGTTCGAGAAAGGAGCCCGAATGTCGAACCCTCAGGTGGATCCATCTTTGACGGAAGAAGGCGACGAGGAAAGCACCATCAAACCCTACAAAGGTTTCAAGAAGAAGAAGTTCAAGTTAGGTATAACCTTTTATCCGAGTAGCTAACTCTCTTTAGGTTGATAGCTAGTTTAGTTTAGTAAAGATCCCGACTTTGATAGTCCATGTTGCCCTTTGCGCTAAAACTTTGATTTTTATACCGTT